>JACXSJ010001000.1:84647-133299 GCA_014851325.1 Pentalonia nigronervosa | reverse complement strand
ATATTAACATTTGTATTAGTGGGAAAATGCTGATAATATTTTACTGTTCGTCGTAGATTGTAGATTGTAACGCTTAATCGGCGTTATCGCATAATATTTATGGACGCAACTAAGTAATGACTTTAATGGCAGGTAAGAAGAATAATATGGTTGAGTTGCGTCCCCAAAATGGGACGCAAGTTACCTGTTGAATTTACTACCTGTAAAATTTACCTTTTTCGGGGACGCAAGTAGTATGCAGCCCGAAAAACGATTCTGAGCAAAAATAAACCGTCAGCCTATACCTGCAGTATATGACTAATTAAATGTTTTGAAAATATCATTACAATGTAAAATTGTCATTTAATTTTATATAATATAAGTAAATGTTTCAAGTTTCCACGAATAATGTTTTAATAAGAATAAAAAAAAATTAATTTTGTTATTTTTCGTTTAAATGATATGTAGTTTAGTCCAAGTACAAACATCAAATAATCAAAAAAAATCGTTCTTATGTATTTTCAATATTTTTGAATAGCATTAATAACAATTATTTATGAGTAATTTTGTATTCAATTTTCAAATATTTGACCGAGCGTACATATTTTTATTAACAATTATTGAAAAAATAAATAATCAAAAATTTTACATACCTTTATTATTGATTATAAATAGTTCATTAATAATAGATATTATTTATAATATATATATGGACACGAGGAATACATAATTACATAATATTTGATTCAAATATTATACAATATTTTATTAAGTTCATAATACACATTAATAACAATATTAAGTAACATATTAACTATTAAGAAATGTATAGAATAATTACTTCTGCATTTTTACATTTTTTTAAATAATAAAAAAAAACATATATTGATATTGACATAGAATATTTATCAAACCAAAACTACCTATTTAATTGTTTTCAAATATTAAATATTACAAACAAAGCTACTATAGCGACACACGATGAATAATACGCTGTTTTGTTTATAGCACCGTGGCTTTATCTAGCTTTTCAGCCGTTTCCAAAAAAACGAAGACAATCGCGCCAGTCACTGGTCACATGCTTTCTAAGGATGATGACTACAGACGCACAGCCGTGAGCACGTTTCTCCCCCCCCCATCTTTAGAAAATTGAATTTTCCGGTAAACCAATGCTGTACAAATGTCGGTTATGGTCATACAAATTCATATAAATCACGTGCTAAATATTCGCTTAGAAAAATTTACAAAATTTGAAATGAGTAAGGCTAGGGAAATGTACTTATACTCGTGGCAGCGTTCCTACTGCGGTCACTGGTCTCATCGGGTGTGCTGCGGTAACAGGTTGTACAGGTGTACCGGAAACAGTCGGCAAGGGAGTAGCGGCAACCGCAGATGGCGAATGCTACAAGACTGCAGGTAGTTTGTATCAAATCGTCGAAGGATTGGTAGATAGATGGCGGGTTTTCGTGGTAGGCCTAGGAGTGACTTTATCTCGCAGGAGTGACGCGGAAGTGAGGAAATTGTCGGACGGGCCGTGGACTATTAACACACTCCAAATGTGAGTGGAAGGCCACTGCTACGAGCTTACCGGTTGAGACGGCGGTGCAGATGGAGGCGAGCAATGCAGACGGCAAACGACTCGTTCATCAGACGGATAAACTGCACGACTGCTGCAGGCGGATGATTAGGTTAGGTCAAATCACGTGATTAGCCGTCTCACCAGTTGCCATGTATACTTTAAAGCTGTTGCCGCACAATTCTACACAGCCGCGACTCTTTGCAATTATTATTGGTGCAGCGCCTGCAGTTTGTTGGCCGCCAACGACACAAATTCTGAGATGGAAATAAGCGCTTGGTCGTTGACATCAATATAAAAACTCCCAAAATTTAAAGAACATCTGGAGTATTTTCGCAAAGCAAATTTTTGATAAAATTTATTTTTATTTTTTGATGTTACAAAAGAAATAATGACTGTAAATACGTGAAATTTTTACCGAACGTTTTTATAAATATTTTCTATACACTATAAAATTTTCAAAATATTTTGACTTTTTTATGCTATTTATAAGCATAATAAGTTTTTTATTATTGCCGATAAAAATTTTTTTAGTCAGTGAAAAAATTTGAAAATGTAATACAATGTTCTTCATAACTTGTTGTAAATAAAAATTAAAAAAAAATTGAGCGGAAGTATCTAATAGTTTTTTAAAAGCATCTAAAGTTAAAATTTCAAGATAATACTCGTAAATCACAAAATTTTGCAGTTTTTTTTGATTAGGAAATTCATAAAATTTTTTCTATTCAAATCTGAGATTTGAAAATTCAACACAAGATTCTTTAAAAGTTTTTCTATCTTACTAAAAAAAAAAATTACTGAAAAGTCAAAATAATTTTTTATGAGCGTTTGAAATTAGATATTGGATATTCAGCCGTTTTCTCAGAAAACCATTTTCTTATTTTGATGTATTTTACAAAGAAATAATCGAAGACATTTGAAAATTTCGCCAAATGTTTAAATTATTATTTTCTATACAGAAAAAAAAATTGTAAATATTTTAACAATTTCTGAGCTAATTATAGACATAAAAATTTTTCAGTTTTTTCAACTATTTTTTCTTTAAATATAGATAAAAAAAAATTTTATTGGTCAAATTTCTTGAAAATTTAATACAAGATTCCTCATAAGTTATTATAAACGGATAATCAAAAATAATAAAAATATATAGGCACAATTATTTTTTATAAGCATTTAAACTTCAAATTTTGACCGAAATTCATCATTGAACATTTGCAAATATTTTTATAATTAAAAATATATAAAATTTTCAATTTTTACAGCTAAGAAATAAAAATTCAAAACAAGGTTTTTCTTAAGTAGTTTATAGTGTAATCAAAAAATCAAAAAAATATATTAAAATAATAATTTTTTGTAGACATTTTAATTTAAATTTTGATAAAATTAGATATTTAAATGAAGAATGACAATGTTAGTTTTTTAATTGTAATTTAAAAACATTTATTGTGAGAACTTTTAAAGTATATTATGATTTTTGTATACACTCAAAAAAAATTTTAAATGCAATGTTTTCTGCAAAAATTAATTCAACCTACTGTATAAATTATAGTAAAATAGTAAAAATATAGTAAATATTTTAATAGCAATAATATCATAATACTGTCTTCGCTCAGAATCGTTTTTCGTATACAATGATTTATAACATTGAATTCAGATTTAACATATCCATTCGATATATACTGTACAGCAGAACGATACCCTTTTCCTGACCTTTTTTTATCTTGATTCAATCTAGTCTTTAAATGTTTCTGGTATTTCTAAAAAAATCTCTGAAATTTTCATTAAAATTGTTCGAGTAGTTATTGAGTCCACACGATACAAACATACGATCATTGTCTTTGGTTGTACGTTTGAATAATAAATAATTAATTTAATGATTTTATTTTATTTAAAAAAAATCACATAGCAATGCATGACGGGTTGGCTGGTCTAGGCCATTTTTTTTTTAAAAATAATTATATTTTTGTAACGAATGGCAACCTTGTATAAAAACAAAAAATATTTGATTTTTGTGAGCCAAAACAAAATTCATTTGACAGCCATCCCTTAGGGATTGAAAAACGAAGCAAAGAACACTATCGACTCTCAAGAAATATGTGTGCTTAATTTGGTTCAGTAATTTCCAAGTCTATTAAGCCACACACAAACGTGCACTCATTTTTATGTATAATATTATATAATTATATAACTTAAATTATATTGTGGCATAATATTAATAATATAATTATATAATTATATTAGTGATAACTGATAAGTGTTTAAGTGATGTTCACATACAGGCAGCAGAAAATGTAGCCAATAACAAAATATATAATTCGTTAATTTTTAAATAATTTAAGTTGATATTAAATAAATTTGATGTTTCTATCTGTTTCACACGTTACATTTTGAATTTTCAGAAGTAAACATTAACTATACTATTATTATATCATATGATTTTTTTTATTACATTTTATAAACTATTGACGACTTAACAAACAAATAAGTTATCAAATAATATTTTAAATAAATATGCATAAATATATCTTAATTAAAAATTAAAATAAAAAAAAAAAAAATTATCCAATTAGAACTCAGGAGGCATTCTTATTTATATAGGTATCTACTATTTTAATATACTAAAAAAAAAATCATGTTTATACATTGTGTCTTACTGTCCTTAACTCAGCTGTACATTCAATTATATTTATTATTTATGTTTTTATATCAATGATAGGTATTTTATCAATGTGTCATGATGATGGTACTAATTTTAAAATAAAAAAAGGTCTGTAAGTGGGTATCGATCTGCTGTACAGTAGATGTCGAGAGGGGTCAATGTTATGGATTTGTTAAATTTTAATTCAATGATATAAAATCATTGTATACGAAAAACGATCCTGAGCGAAGACTGTCTGTCAGCCTACATAACTAAGTGTATTTTATAATATTATTGCTTTTAAAATAATTAATTTTATTATTAATAACACAGTAGGTTGAATTATTTTTGCAGACAACATTGCATTTTAAAATTGAATTAAATGTATAAAATATAATAATATACTTTAAAAGTTTCCAGCACCCACGAAAAATATTTTTAAATTACAACGAAATTAATAATATTGTTATTCTTTATTTAAATATCTAATTTTATCTAAATTTGGACTTAAAATGTCTATTAAAAATTATTTATATTATATATTTTTTTGATATTTTGCTTTCACTATTATATACATACTAAAAACCTTGTATTAAAAACTGATCATTTTATAAATTTTTAACTACAAAAATATTTGCAAATGTTCGATGATGAATTTTGGTCAAAACTTGAAGTTTAAATGCTTATAAAAGAAATTTTTGCCTTTTTGAATAGAAAATGATAATTTAAACATTTAAGTAAAATTTTCAAGTGTCTAAGGTTATTCCTTTTTGAATTACATTAAAATAAGAAAATTGTTCCTAGAGAAAAAGAGTGAATATCCAATGTATATTTTCAAAGGCTGATAAAAAATTAGTTTGACATTCCGGTAAATTTTTTTTTTCAGAAAGATAGAAAAACTTATAGAGAATCTTGTGTTGAATTTTCAAATCTTAGATTTGAATAGAAAAATGTTGATGAATTTCCTAATTAAAAAAAACTGCAAAATTTCGTGATTTTTAAGTATTTTCTTAAAATTTTAACTTTAGACGCCTTTAAAAAACTATTATATACTTATGCTCAATTTTTTTTTAATTTTCACTCAGAACAAGTTATGAAGAACATTGTATTATATTTTTGAGTTTTTTGACTGACTGAAAAAATTTTTATCAGCAATAATAAAAAAAACCTGAAAACTTATTACGCTTATAAATAACATAAAAAAAGTCAAAATATTTTGAAAATCTTATGGTGTATAGAAAATACTTATATAAACATTCGATAAAAATTTCACATATTTAATACATCATTAACATTATTTTTTTGTTATATCAAAAATTTGCTTTCCAAAAACATTCCTATTTTTCCTTAATTTTTTTTTTGTTTTTTTTTAAAAATATAGCAAATGCTGTTATCTATTCGCAACAGACCAATTTGCTCGTATTAGTGAAATTAGTTCACAAAGCGAGGTACACCGATATAGTGCTATATTTTATGTTTGTTTATTTTTTGGCGAGTGAAGTCCGATAATACGGCTAGTATAATATATATTATGATTATTTTATCTAAGAACACTATTTTTTTCAAAAATTATAAATCGATTTTTATAAATTTTCCTACCTGACAAGACGACTTTTAAAAAATTGTCTATTTAGTTTTTATAATTTTTTAACTTATCAATTTTCTCATTTTTGGATCAACGGCAACATTTTAGTTTTATTATTCCAATGCTAAATATTTTTCCGTTTCATTTAGATATATAATTGTAGAATATTTTGCAGGGTATACATACCCAGTCGTGCCATTAAGCACCACTCATCTAAACTTCAAATACTAACAACTAATTAACAACATTTAATTGTTGTATGTATCGAATACTGAAAAACATATTATTTTACTTCGGACTAAAATTAAAAATCCAATATGTTGTAAAAAAATATTTATTGTCTTACAACATAGGTTACAACTGGCAATTAGTTCACTTATTACTCGAAACCTAATATAACCTTTACTAGCTCCTATAAATTTTAGTCATCCATTACGTTTCAGACATATGCGATTATTCTAAGACAAAATAGAATATAAATATTGCATAACAATATAATACAATTTATACATGGTTCGATGAATCATCTACAAACAATAAATTTTATGGTTAATTTCTACAAACATTATCTTATGCCTTATCAAATTATATTTACTTAAAATTTAAATAACAGTAAAGTTCAATGCATAGTTACATAAAAAAAATATCGTTACACACTATTATGAATAAAACTTCAAGATAACAGCATATTGCAAAATATTTGGTTACTTATACAATCTTTTGAATAATAAATTCATATTGATAACAAAAAGTCCAATATTATACAGAGTGATTCCAAATTTTAGTTACAGCCATTTTATCACATAAATATTTAAAATACAGAAAAATGTATAATATAAAAGTTTTTTGGTTTAGAAATATCTAAAATTATTTGTATGTTTTATAATTTTTTACAATATATTAGGGGGTTTTAGGGAGTCAACTTTAGAAACTCAAATGGGAACCTATACTTTTTTTGCAAACATAATATGAAGACATTGTTTAATACATTTTAGTGCTTGAAAAACATTAATTAACGCAGAACTCTAGACTTGAGAAATATTAAAAGTTTTTATAAATTTTTAAAGTTGACCGCCCAAAAATACCTCCCTAATGATCTTTCTAAAATATTGTAAAAAATTATAAAATGTACAAATCATTTTAGATGTTTTTAAATAAAAAAAACTTCCGTATCATAAATTTTTCTCTATTTTTATTCAATAAAGTGACAGTAACGTACATTTTGAATTACTCAATATTATTATATCGCATAGTCATCCATACTTCTAGTTTTACCGTTTGTTGAAAAAAATTAAGTTAATCTTTTATATCAAAAAATACTTTAAACCATAATACTTACATAACATAATTATACAATATTAATATTAAACCTATACAAATTTGAAGAGTAGCAATTATGATTCATTTTTCTATAGTTGAGTTTATTATTACTAAAAATTAATATTTATGGAAACTTTAAATTTTAACTGAATTCGACAATTTTATATAAATAAAAAATTAATACTTTTTAATATTGTAGATATAGGTACCTAATTCAACGCAATATATTCTTCATATTCATATACTGTAACAATTAGAATTTTAAACTTATCATAATCATAAGCTCTACATGGTGCCTATGCTGTCATGTGAACTCATGTTATTGCTCTCATTATTATCAGTCGCTCCTCATTGTCATCAGTCGTTTATCGGTTTATATTTTGAACCTGTTCATCTATTTACTTTACCACTATTAGTTGTAATAAATTACGTTATAATCTCATTTTATACAAAAATGTTCCATTTATATGAATATTTTGTCTGTAGAGATTCATTTGAAGTCTCTAAGAAACTGCGCACGACTTAATTCTCAAACGTCAACCAAACCTAACTAAATATTTATATTCGTCATCCAATCATAAAAGATATAAAACATTTCCATATAGACAAATCGTTGTACACTTTTTTTATTATTATTAATAGTAACTGCCTTGACGACTAGGGGCATTGACTACAAGAGATTTAACATAATTAAATATATGGAGAATAAATTGTTACACTAGGTAAAAAAGAAAAAAAAACAACTTATAACTATAATGGCGGAGAGAGAAAAAGAAACAAAAGCAAAAATAAAAATAAAACACATATTATTTTAATATAATTCTAAATTTAGTTGTACACTTTTATAAGCTTGTATTAGTGATATAATATGACAATAGAACAAAACTTATTACAATGACATAGTGCAAGAATATATGGGTAAAAAAAATATTTCGTACTTTTTTGATAAATATTTTTATAAATATCTGGCCATACTGAGTCTATTTTTAATCATATTTTATCCGAAATTTATTACACAATACCCTCAACAATTATCTACAGAAATACAAAAAGTTAAACGACGTTCAGGTCAGATCGCAAATTGAGAGGAACCAGCATAATTACATCAGTAATACGTTCTAATTGATTATCAAATAGATGCATTTTCCACGCTCTCGAAATATTTTTTACTATGGTTAACAAACTATTTATTAGTCTTTTATTGTATGTATTATATATTTAAATAACTTTAAAATAAATAATAAAAAAAATCAGTTTGGTAGTTTGGTAAAAATAATACAATAAATGAAAAAACATTTTGTTTTTACAGCTTTTGTAGCACCAGAAAACAAACTTTTTCGCTATCAAACATACATTTAAATATTTTTCAAAATTGTTATTCAGTTATTTCATCAATATTATTGATAGTCTAGCAATGCTATATTAGTCTATATAAAAAGTATTTTAATTTTTAAGTTATCTCTATTTATATTATTAATTAGCATAGACAAACTTTCAAACATATAAGATTTTATTTCATTTATACAGTTTAAATATGTGTTTCTTGTAAGTTTAATGTACATCACAAATGTATACTGGCGACGAAGTCGGAAGTCCAATCCAATAATATTAATTTTTCAACATAATATTTAAATTATATTATAATACAGTAATTATACACCTCTAAAATACAACCGAATCCGCTTATTACGATGCCGTATATAACGATGTTCCGGATAAAAGATTTATAATATTCACGATATTTATTTATAAATATATAATATAGTTTGTATAATCACCCGGATTTAAGGAAGTTTAGATATAATGATCTAATTCTCTGGGTCTCTTGAAGATCGTTATAAGCGGTTTCTACAGTAAATTATAATGTTTAAAAACCTTATTATATAGTACTTATAAAACAAATAAATTAATAAAAATGTATTATATGTATTATGCTTATATTAAATAAGTATAGTGTAATTTTAAAATTGGCTAATAAAATACATTAATACTATATAGGGTACAGTTATTGGCACCCTAAGAATGTGTTTTTGTCAGTAGTTATTGCTAGTTCCATTATGACATCAAATTCCGAATAATCAAATAAATAAAATCATAACATAAATATTGATAATAAAATCTGTATAATCGTACAATTAAAGTAAAATATATCTACCTAAAATTCATAATCAAACATTATTTATACCAAAAAAAAACTATTCAATGCCAATAACAATACATTTTACCATAAACGTCATTTTCACACTACAATAATTGTTGTATACAATTGCTTATTGTTTAACATAATATTAAGTATTTTTTAAACATGATTTGAGTGTTCGCCAAAAAGTACTTTTAAAATTGTCTAATATTAAAACACAATAAAAACTAAAAAAAATGTATTAGAATGAAATGTCGAAATTCTGTAGACACAGTAAAAATATGTGTAAATATTTGATACATCATACCTACACAAAATATAAATGAATTATAAATGTACACATACCTACTACAAGTGAGCAAATTTTAACCAGTCGACTAATATTAATTTACGTATGAATATTTAATAGGTAAATGTTTCAAACTATCGAAGTTCAAAGTGAGTTATGATTATATAGGTACACTTGTATACATAATATATTACCATACACAATTTTTTTTTTAATCGTTATCAGTTTACATAACAAACATGTGTTAGGTATGGTTTCAAATACTTTCAACGTTTACATTGATGTATAAAATTAATTATGTTTAAGATACTTATACCTAACCAAATTGTTTATTGTATTAGATATGATAATATATTAAAATATTATCACACAAACATTCTAAAGAAACAAAATTACTTTATTTTGTTTTACCTCTTGGCAGTTTTGGATAAAAAAAAAATGTGTATTAAATATTACTATGCAGCTAGATGATGATGGAAATAATTTCAGAAATCATCCAATTTTTCCAATCAATACGTATTCTTTATATGATAACTGTATTCTATGATTGAAAAAATAGTTAACATTTATCATTTATCGTTTACGTATCATATCCGTTTAAAATTTAAATATATCTTATTGAATATTTTAAAATTAAAATCTTAAAAATCTTATTTTAATTTGTTGGAAGAATAAATGTTGTTTATTAATGACGCGTGGGAAGTTGGTTCACCCATGTTTGGGTATCGACTCGAAATAAATAAAGGTGATCAACTATGTCTAGGAATCTATCTTTATAGTTTTTTCTATTGATTTTTGGTTTTAAAAACTTTAATTTGGGGAACTTTGTTTTTTTATCTTGCTTGTGTAAAAATCAAAGTTCTCAGATTTAGGTTTTTGAATTTAAAAAATGCAAGAATAAACAATAAGTCATTATAGTGAATTATTTTATATTTATTAAAAAAAAAACAAATCTATAACAGTTTAACCGTTCAAACGTTAAAATCAAAAACCAATAGAAAAAAATCTCAATTACCAAAGATTACCAAATTTTAATAAAGAGATTACATTTTGGAAATAGGGTTGGTGACAAAATTTAAAAATAGGCTTATTAATTTTTGCAAACATAGATACTGTTTGATAACAAATTTAAAATGTTAAGAAACTTGGATGAGCTAAGTAGAATTTTCCCATCAGTCCGTATGTTGTCTGTAATTCAATGCAAAATGTTAACAAATTATTTATTTTATTGAGATAATTTAATAAAAGTTGATTAATTAGCTAAATTCAGCATGCTACTAGATATTTTTCCTCTAAGAGGGAAATCTATGAATCATAAATATGTTCTTATAATTTCGAATATCAATAATACATCTACTTTAATACAAATAATAAATAATAGGTAATAAATTGTTAATCTGCAATCATAGAAACAACAATTTTACGACAATTCTTCTCGAAAAAAAAAGTTGTATCCAGCCCAAATTAACATATATTCATTTTATTTTTATAGCTATGTTTTTGTATTCCACAATTCTATTTATTATTATTATATATATATATATATATATATATTATAATATTAGTTCTAATTATCTTGGTTTTCTCAATAACTCGTGTAAAACTTCTTATCTAGCATCGTGTCCAGTCCTCTATATCTTAGTTTGTGCTTATAACCATGATGTATATAACATGTATTTACATTGCGCTAATAACAAAGATATATATATATATATATATCTGTGGTTTAAAACCAATAACCGTGTTAATTATTCATTGTGCGATTACTATTTAAAATTTAATAAGTATCTTAGTATTTATAAATACTAAAAAATTTTAAAATATATTAGTAGTTTTAAATGTTTGTAAATATAATTGTATACTTCCCATGTTGTAAGGGGGGATTGAACTCCATAAAACCCTACCCCCATGTCTACGACACTGGTTATACTGATGCAGTAACTACTAAATATATGTTATCTTACTGTAACTGACTATAAACAGTACTAAAGTTATAAATTATTTTCAACTGCTTAAAAGGAGATTTACGAGCACCAATAATTACTATTAAATCATAATTATTTAAATTGTTTACTATATCTCTAATATAATGACTACAAATTGCAATTTTAATAATATACGTGTAAGTATACCTAAATGCAATAATAATCTTCAAAATCATATTTAATAATACCATTTTTATTTAGAATTATATTTGATGATTGTTAAATAATAAAAATAATGAATTCAAATTTAGTTACAAAAAAAAAGACCTAAATTGGATTCTATAGTCATAGATTTGAAAATTATATATTATTTAAGTTTAGTAGTATTTATTAGGATATATACCACTTAAAATAAAACATAATACACATGTATGTAAAACATAGGTAAATAGTGTTAAATTTGAATTCAATGGTATTATATCACAGTCTACGAAAAACGATTCTGAGGGAAGACAGATCATCAGCTTTTATTACTAAGTATATATTATGATATAATTCCTATTAAAGCAATTTATTTTACTATAAGTACCTGCACAGCAGGGTGAATTAATTTTTGCCAAAAATATTGCATTTGAAAATGTAATCGTGTGTATATTATATAATAATATACTTATAAAAAAAATTCGAGCCTATGTTTTTTAAATATGTTTAACCTGCTATAACTTATGTGTTATGAGGAATCTTGTATTAAATTTTCAAACTTATTGGCACAGTCAATTTTTGTTATTGAGATATTTAGAATAAAAAATTAAAAACTAAAAAAAAATCAATTTATAGCTTAGAAAGAGAAGAATATTTTAAAAATGTTATAATGTATAAAAAATGATTTGGTAAAAATGTAAAATATCTGCGGTTTTTGAGTTACAACAAAATAAGAAAATTGATGTTATTTTACGTGTGAGTTATAAAGTGGTAAAAATTTGAACTTCAAATGCTCAAAAAAACAAAATATATACCTATAATACTAAAATATATTTTATATTTTATATTACAATATGTTTTATTTACAATTATTATTAAGTCTATTTAAAAGTTAAGATTTGAATGGAATATTATGACGAATTCTATTAATTTATGTATTTAAGACAACCAGCAGCTATATGTTGCAGATGTTATAAGTTTTATCTATTTGACTATTAATCATTGTTGGAAAAAACAATGGAAAATATGACTACGTTTTAATGCGTCGTTTATTTCTAATTAGATTCAATGAAATTACCTATTTAATATTAATGTACCAACTACATACACTAATATAACTTGTTACATTATAATCTTTGCCTGCAATAAAGTTTATTCTTTAATGTAAGAGGTTTAGTTACATAATGTCGAGAATAATAATTGTTTCGCGTTATGGTGTTAATATGAAGCGTACTATTATTTTATATTAATATAATTGTATTTTAAACATTTCATCATAATCTGTTGTTTTCTTTGCGACTGAAATTAATTTAGTCAATATTATACATTACTGCCGGTACATATATATATATATATATATACATAATGATAATATTTAGCATTAAAAATTGATTAAACTAATATTTTAACTATAATATTACAGAAATCACTTTTTTGTTACAACAGAAAACAATTAAATGGCTATGGAAACGTTGTGAAATACCTTTGTTACAAATATTATTGCAGTCTCTATCCGTAGGAAGAAAGATTGGAAAAAAAAATAAACGATTCAACTTATTACTCGAGCTCGTGTTTGATGCCAGTTTACACTGTTTTGTTTCACAGTGTTATTATTATTATTTTTTTATATATCGCTGTAAAAACCCACTGGCTCGCTCATAAGTCCATATACGACAAGACTATATAATCATAAATTTAAAATAATTATATTATATATTGTAGAACGTTCGCGTATTTAACCATTATTCGTTCAGACTCTTACAGAGCTGCTTTGATCTTTCTTATATTATCTTTCTGCTGTACACCGATCTGTTGCGAGTTGGATATTCTAACAACATGCAGTGGGTGATATATCTGAGTAACCGAGTGCGGACGATTTGATGTTCAAATTGGATACCCACACACGTTCTAACGTAAATGAGAAGCGTTACGAAAACGTAACCCAAAATGTGTAATGATTGATGAAGGTTATTTAGAATATTAGTCATAAGTTCAATGACTCAGCTATCTTATGTCTATAAAAATTGTATTTAATTTTGTCAACGTTATATTTTGCCAAAACACACTTTCGACGGTTCGTATATTAACGTTTTTAATTTTTAATTAATTTTCGCAACTATTTCATGCGTCAGCACAGCTGATACTTCTGCTGTATTATAATATAATTGAGAAACTTGGAATAAAAAGGACTATTTAAAAAAAAAAAAAATAATAAAATTTCTCGGATATCTTACAATATTATGTTAAAATTTATAACTATACGGTTCCGTATGCGATTTACTCAACAGAGAGGTTTACGGTATGCGTTTCGTCGCTTTACTGGCCATCGCCAAATGCAAAAGTTAACAAGGGATTTAAGCTCAAGTAAAATGCAAGGATATTTTATATTTTTATAAAAAATTAAAATAGAACTATATATAATATTATATAAATAAATTATTGCGCAACTTAGGTAATCGTTAATCGTTTTTAAATTGCTGAATAAATTGTTATTTAAGACAAATAAAACATTTTAAAATTCCACTAGACCGATTTGAACATTATAGGTAGGTATAATATGTGCTTTAAGTAAAAATAGCCAACTCGAAACAAATAAATTTTATTTTGAACTTATTATTTCCTCATCAGAGATCGATAACTTGAAGGTTGGCCATGCCTGGATTTATTCTCATCACCCTAAAATTATAGCTTCAGGAGTCGTCACGTGCCGAGTAAAATTATCGTATACAAAGTAAAAAAAAAACCATTTATTTGCTCCACGTGGACTTTGGGCGCACGCGTTTATTGTATACAATATGTATTTAATTATATTTGTATTCAATATTATTGTTCCAAAAATATTTTTTATTATAGACTGTGTTAAGATCCGTTAATCGAAAATAATACTACGATATTTTTATAGCGGTGCAAGTGTAAGTTCTTTTTGTGTTTAATTTCAATTCTAGGAAATGTCTTGCACGAGATATGATCCAAGAGAGAAAGAAAATATTATAGTCTGTGTAAATTCCGTAAAAATCCAACAAATAAATAACAGGAATGATATGAATCGATGCAATGCAAATAAAATTGATACCTACTTATTTTTAGGACGTTGTTTATTTATAATTATCATGTTCAACTTTAAAACGAAATGAATAATTTATTCACCAATTAAATTTTTATGAACATTAAAAACCAATTAGGATAAAAATAAATAAATCTTTAAGAACTATATATTATTATGTTTTAAGTTTATAATAAAATTCCATTTTAAACATTTTTTATGATTTACTATAAATCAATAATGTAAATGGTTAATAAATTAATACTAACAAGTATCTAGTATATAATTTTAAGCTTATAATTGTTAGTTATATTTATATACTTATAAATATATTCATCATGTGTCTAATAAAAGTGTTCTAATGATAAATGAAAATATTAACATGTAAATATAATATTATATTATGTCTATCTTTGAATTGGCTGAATCATTAACTATACGTAGAACGAATGTTTTTTTTTAATTCTTTGATATTGTCTTTATTCGTTTTAAAAAATGATTAAAGCAAAAATGCTATGTACTGACTTTGATTAATTTATGCTTGTTTTTAAAGTATATAAGCTATTGCCTACCCTTTTTTATGTATTTTAAATTATGTAAAAATATACATTGGGAAATTATATTATGTTATTAATGATGTGAACAATAATAACTTGGATGATATTTAAACATAGTACTAAATTAAATACCCTAGATACTCGAAAGGAGTAGATATTTCGTAAATAATAATACAAGTTAGGAAACATCATCATAAAAATAAAGAGATAATTTCAGAATTTCGAATTTTTCAAAATACTGCATGCCACTGACAACTAAGAATTACGCCAACAAAAGATAAAAATTATGTTTTAAATTGCAAGGATAATAATTATTATAGTCTTTAATACTGATACAAGTCATTAGGTATAGTCAATAATAATACAACAATGTCTTTACAGATGTAATATTCTCAGAAAATTGGTTCACTTTAAATAATACAAGCCATGACAGCTAATCACAATAATTATTTTATTAGCTGAGCGTGTTACGTATTACATAATACAGTTATTAAGATTCAAACAATAACTAGGTGTATAATGCCTATTAACAATTTTAAATTTTAATTTCAATATGTTCGATAATTTTAATTTAAATAAATATTCACCAAAATGTCAAAGAACAGTTAAAAAACCTAGAAAAACCATCTAATGACCTAGAGAATTGTATTACTATATATGGAGAGAATCATTGCATTATTTATAATTAATATTTTATTACGCATAATAAATAATATAAACATTCAACACATAGAAAAGTGACTATTAATGCACAGCTGAAAAAAAAATCTTTCAGTCTCTTCCACCTCCAGTTGTAGTTAAGTAAAACCAGCTACCGTACCTACCCATAGTTTTATTAATAATAATTTGAAATAATTTATATTTACATATTATATAAATTTGCACGATAAATATGCATAGTTACAATAAGTGTATAAAATGTAATTGAAACAGTTAGAGGTCATACGTCGTGTTATCATAAGATTTTTTTTTTTCAATAGAATAACATCAAATAATAATTAAAATTGTTCAAGTTTAATTTAAAAGAAATTTTAAGAAGTAAATTATATTATCTTATGTAAATTTGTATTTTTTCATACGTAATAATAAAGTACTTGCCTGACAAATTCCATGCACTATACACACTTTTTAATATTATTGATTTCTCGTGGCGGAAATAATTGTAATATTTTGGTAGAATTTTTGTTAAATATTAAAATGTACTATAGGAAAAAATAACTGTTGAAAAATATCGTAATTATTGTTTTATAGATTAAACTTAATAGTAGAAAAGTGGACAATTATGGTTAATTAACTATATCAATTTGGTAATTGTTATTAAATATTATTTGTTCGTATTTCATATTGTGATAATGTCATAATAATATAAAGGTTAGGTTGGAAAAAAGAAAACAATTCCAAAATGTCGACTTCGTCCAAGCAGTAAGTTTTTCGTCTAATCGGAATCACGCTGTTAACAAAGAACATGTCTTAATACTCGTATAATAAATATGTATCTAAATATTTCCAACGTAACACAATGTATCAATGTATCATCACTTACCAATTTCCTTGACCATATTATCTTATTAAATTTTTTTGCATGCAACAATTTAATTTTTAATTCGTCATCGGTGTTGATTGTGTAATATATTTCCTTCTTTGTTTGAACATAAAATATATACCTACATTATAATATATACATATATCTATACTTGTTGATAGTAATTATAAGATTTTAAATAATAATACATACTCATTAGTATTAACGTATTTTAATAGTATATAATAATGTGATATATATTATATACCTATTAATTGAATAATTTTACATTTCATAAATATTATAATAATTTTGAAATTATAGTTACTAAAATAATTCTTAATTTAATATTCTTATATTGCAGGTATTCAACAACAACTTATGATTGCGTGAAATAAATTGCACTTGACGGTAGTACGATCATTTAAGTAAGAACAGACAAGTAAAGCAAGTACCTGACAAAACTGGTCACCTGCTAAAAATTACTAATATCGAACAATGGAATAGGTATTAGAAGAATATTGTGTCATAAATTATCAAAAACCTACACTGCTTGTTTCATTGGCTAGATTCGTAATTGCATAACCCATATCATAAATACGTTTATTATATACCTACGTCTATAATAGATGAGTTTAATTTATTTTTCATACATTTTTATTTCCTAAATAAATATCTGCAGGTTTTTTTTTTTTATTAAAGAACAATTTTGTTATTATTGTATAATATGTAGAGTTGAATCGAAATTTATCAAGAAACCAGTATTTTTTTTTTTTTTATACAAATGACTATCTATTATTCCCACGTGGTTTCTGAGAAAAAATGCTTAATAAAGAAACCAGTTAAATTACGAATGAAATAAAATATTATTAAACTACACTAATTTATAGTAGGAATATAAATTATTATAATATTATGGTCTAAAAATAATAATATTTAAAGGCCACGGACGTCTATTTATAACGATAGAGGGTAGAACTGCGAATACCTGTCTCACGCTTCATATCTATTATGGTTACTGCCTTATTGAAATCCTAATAAGTAATACGTTTTGTTAGTGTTATTAGCGTTATTACCCATTAGAATTCTTCACTCACGTGTACATTACGCATGCTAGTTGATCACTTCTCTTCGTATTTGTAATACTTTTATGTCTATTATATAATGCTACCTATAATTTAATTGTTATTATTATGAGAAAAATGGTTGCCTCTTTGATCGTTTCTTCTTCTTTGGGATTCTATTGAACATCAGCCAATTTTTCCCACAAAATAATATATTTACAAAAATAATGATATTGAGGGTATCAATATTATATACGACGTAAGTATACAACCGTATACTTATACTTAAGGCTCCTACAAACGGTGCTATAAGTACAATAGTGCTATAGGTCACTTTATATGGTTAAGTTGAAATTAAGATAGTAGAAAGCGGACACTTTGTATTATTATATAATATATTTAAGATGATTTGAAATTTAAAGAAACATTAATTTTTTTGACATTTTTAATTGACTTATTAATATAAATGTTTACAATTATAATTTATAAATATATTATAGCACTGAATAATGTTTGGTTGTTACCTAACCTGTAAAATAAAAAAAACTGATTATTTTGACTAGTTTATATATTGTTTATAACATTTGTAGTCGACTTTTTAATATAAAATAAATAAAATAATGTTTTAATTTCCTCGATTATATATTATATATTTGTTTTTACATATATACCTTATGTATATGATAGTACAAAGTGTCCGCGTTCTTCAATGTTCATTTTTACCCGACCGTACAAAGCGTTCGCGCTATGCATTTTAAACAATAGACCATTTACCCACGCTAACGTGTAATTTTTTTAGGAGTTGTGTTTATCCAATTATTTTTGTTTTAAATTAAACCACTATAAAAATAACTACCCTTAACTTTTGTCAGTCATTTAAGTTGTTTTGATAAAAAATCGATAGGGTTTGCAGGGGCCTTAACAAGTTATTGATAAACGTCACTAGTAGACACTGATAATTGATAAACAATCATTATTGGTCTACCTAAGCGCAGTGGTTTTTTTTTTGGAGGGGGGCGGGGGCAATTGTTCTGGGGCCTCAAATTTAAAATCCCTTAAAGGGGCAGCCGTTGCTAGAGGTTAAAAGGTTTAAAAGTAAAGTTCTAATAGAATAAAATTATTTTATTTTTTTTATTTTATTAGATTTATTGAGAAATTATATTAGTGAAAACTGATAAGTGATAACCTGTATCGTAAATTCTCTGAGTATTGAATCATAAATCACCAGTTCTTTCAAATATAAAGATGTTATTGAAGAATTCGCTCTACAGAAGGTTCATTATAAAAAATAATCATCATTTACTAATCGTGTTTATTTTTTCTTTTCTTATTATATATCATTTACATTTCTATATAATATATTTATATACATTATATAAAATGTATTTTATTAAATTGTCATAACATTTAGAAAAAAAAGTTAAAATCTAAAATTATAATTTGTTTTAAGTACTTATAAATTATCCATCATCGTATCTACATTTAATTTTTAAATAATTATAAATTACATTTATTAATTTTGCTATTTGTTGTGTATTAGGTAATAATTATTTTTTAGTATTTACTATATTTTAAAAACATCAATAATTTATTATTTTACTGACAAATTTATTTAAAATTACTTTATAAATAATTGTTATAGATGACCTTATTAGGAATAAATAGAGTTGTAAAATAAAAGTGTTCTCTAAACTAGTGGCAGCATAAGTGCAATAAGGGGGAAAATATACATTTTGGGTATCATTTTTAATGTCGAGAAAAAGTAAATTTTTTAACTAGAGGGGGCTCAAAAGCTTTTTTATGGCTAAACACTCTTTTAGTGCCTATGGATGAAAGGAAACTTTGAGAAAAAAAGGGTGACTAAAATTTGTGTAGGTACCTGGACGCCAAAATCGTAAATATGCCTCTGGCTAAACGTTCTAAACCACACGTGCGTAATTATATTTTAATCGGTAGTGACGTGTCCAGCACAAGGATAAGCCTGTTCTGTAGTTTGTTCAATGTAACATAGGTAAAGCTTAACTTAGTATTTAAGGAGTTAATTTTTAATTTTTTATCTTAGCTGATATACTTTTTGTACCATGATATCTTTTTTTTTCTTTTAAGAATATTTAAAATGCAAATGATTTGTAACAATATCGACTAAATTCTAATATACTATTATTGTTTAATTAATATTAAAAATTAATTTGTTATAACAGATAACAGTAACCATAGTCAATAGATTATTTAAGGTATACTTTCAAAATATGGTTGTTGATAAAAAAGACTAAGGAAAAAAGAATACTAAAAAAATGAATAATAATATAATTTAAATCATATTAATTTATTATCATGGAAAAAAAATGTATCATATAAAATTATAATTATTAATTACCAGTCAGAGTTGGTTAAAATTTTACCTAGATAATTATTCGAACAAATATGTATTCAAATAAAAAATTATTCGAATAAAATGTAATCTAAATAATCATCTTAATAAAATTTCATTTGAATAACGCCCTATACTCTGCACTGGTAACTCTGCAAACATGTAAAAAAGCTAACAAGTCTAATTTTTATAGTATCTATTCATCTAAATGCTTTATCATTCTAAGAAATATTGTAACCACTCATTATTTTAAAACCTTTTTTCTGCATTTTTATTCCGAGATTCAAAAAAAAAAAAGAATCATAAACATAAAATATAACTTCAGTCTATACTCATTAAAGAAAACAACTTAAAAAATTTAACAAAATTATAATATAATTTTTAATTTAAGCTTTAAAGAGTAAAAGACGCTCGTCTATTTTTTGTATTTTTTAAACTCATCAATCACGATTCTAAGGGCATTTATCAACGGACTACTTAATAATATTCCCTTATTCAATTGCAGATTTGATATTACTATATTTTGAAGGGCATCCAGCGGTCGTTGTTGATTTCGTGTATAGTTTTATTCTACCTTTAGTCATCTGACCATATCTTATATGTATTTCAATCGTTGCATTTTTACATATGATAAAGAAAAATCTAAGCCTTGTAATAAAATTTGAGAAGGCCCGGGCCTATCCCATGAACACGCCACCAAATATTAATTAGCGTAACTATTTAAACGAGACACGCGGCTGGCAAATATATACAAAGTGGTTCAAAATGTATGTTACGACCAATTTATTGGTTCAAAATAGAGAGAAATGTATATGATACGAAAGTTTTTTGATTTAGAGACATCTAAAATGATTTGTACATTTTATAATTTTTCACGATATTTTAGGGGGGGGGGTTTAGGCAGTAAACTTTAGACATTTATAAAAACTTTAAATAGGTATCTCTCAGAGATTTTTGCATTAGTTAATGTTTTTCAAGCACTAAAATTTATTTAAAAAAATTTTTTCGTATTATGGTTGCAAAAAAAGTATATAGGGTCTCATTTAGAGTTTCTAAAATTGACTCCCTAAAACCCTCCTAATATATTCTAAAAAATTATAATATGTCCAAATTAGTTCTAAATCGAAAAACTTTGGTTTCGTACAGTTTTTTGTATTTTTAATATTTACGCGATGAAATGGCCGTATCATAAACGCTGGATCGCTCTGTATATGAACGTACGCGTTTTAGGTACATAATATATTATTATACTTCACATATTTATGTATAACAAAATGCATTTGTAACGTGTAGGCAGGCGCGCTATCGAAGTGCAGGCTGCAAACAGAGTTGCGACCGTATGGTAAAAAGATTAATTGCCGACGAGCACAAAGCAAAAATCCAAGTTCCTTCCTACCTGCCCGTGTTTTAATCGTGGTGACACGTAATACTGTGCGCCGAGTGTTAGGTGTGTCTGTGTCCAGTCAACTACAGACCGGCCATTAGGATTGCCATTATGAAAGACTTATTTTTCACAAACCACAAGACCGTATTTATTATATTTAGCACCAGCGTTGTGCTACATATGTGCTCTGCAAGATGACCATTAATAATTAATTAATAATTCATACTTTCAATCGTTCATTGAATGATGACTATAAATGTCTTTGCACGGGCGTTCGTAATATAAAAATAATTAAATAACTAGGAATTAAAGTTGACGAAAAGTTTAAACGGTCCGATCACGCTCGACATGATATTTCAACATCGATTCGAAATGGTGTAATTCCTTTTAGCTCGGTCTATAATTAGTTACGGTTTTGTAGTCCGGGGAGGGACGCATATATAATATACATTTGACTAACTCGGATTAAGTTACAATACGCATTTTAATTAAAGTAATAATTAAAAAGCCCGTGTCTTACCCAACAAACAATTTATTATAACGAGTTTAATGTTCTTAATTTAAAATATATTTATTAAAAAAAAAATGTTATTTTACATAATTTGTTAAAGTAAATGTTAACTCAGCCGTGACATAACATTATGAGTACAATACACGCGTAGAAATATCTATGCAATTTAAATGTTTTAAAAGTTAACGAACAATTTGGAAAAATGAATATTGATTCCAAAATATTTAAAAATATAAAAGTGTGTTATTAGATTATATTAAAAAGTTAAATTTTGATAATATTTAGTATAATGTAATATGAATAATATTAACCAGTAATTCAATATCGATTTTTATTAAATACCTTTATAATAATGTTCATATTTTATACAACTTTGTTGAGCATATTATATAACCTTTGTATTTAAACTTCCCTACTCCAAACACAAGCTATGCTTATCGGATGGGTATCAATTTTCAGTACTTGCATTTGAAAAAAAAAAATGTCGTTTTATGTTATACAATTTTTGCGTTTATCGTTATTTAGAAGTAAAACGTTATACAATTTTTACGTATATCGTTATTCAGAATTTAAACATTATGCGACTTTTGCATTTTTTGTTATCTGTAATTAAAACGTTATTCACCTTTGGCGTTAATTGCTAAAAATAAAATCCAATTCGAAGAATGGCCCGTATACGGGAATATACTAAATTCTTGGATTGATTGGGTATGATAAATAAATAAATCACGTGGAATGAATATTTCTACGAAACTAATATTATAAATTTTAAATAAACGGACGTTAAATTTTTTCGTCTTGCGTTGTTTTTCATTTAATGATGTTCTGTATAATATTTTGTTAATCGTTATGTTTTGTTTTGCGGTATTTAATTATTATTGTTTACTGTTTTCCGTTAAGATTACATTCGCAAATTTCAGTCGTTTTTTGTCATATCATATAACGTCTGCGAGCCCTGGTGTCGAGTACTTTCAACAAAATGAATACGCAATAAGTTATTGTTTGCTCGCCGCCGTTGTCTCTCCGCCAATACAATTCGCACATCTGTTGATTATAATTAGAACTGACTGGATCAGAACACACTACGAGTAGCGTGGTCACGCCGCGTTCGAAATCTGTACAAAAAAACTGGCAGCGGTTGTCAGGGCTCCGGAAACGAGGGTCGGGCTCGGGCTGAACGATTCTACGAAATCGCGCGGCCCGTGATGATGTCAACTATAAAATATCGTTTTGAACGTACATTCATCGCAATGTAAACACACAGTGTCGTCCACCATAAATCTCATAATTTATAAATAATATATAATATTATACGAGACGTCTCCAACATAATATCTTAAACCGCGTGCTCAATAATAATAATAATAATAATTAGTAGTTCCCGGGAAACGCCCATTATAAATAAAATATTTAATTTGAAAACATTTTTAACACACATGGCCGTTCTCGAGTTTCTCAGTAAAAAAATATATTGTAGGCACGTGGCTGACGGCTTAAATATTTTTTTACTCAATCGTTGATAAATGTTCAATAGACTTTTTGCAAAACACAATGTCTAAGCTTAATAACTAGACTTGGCAAAACATAAATATCACAATGAAACAACATAATTCACACGCGGTGGTGATAAGACGGAACTAGATTTGAATAGTTAATATAATTTCACAATAATTGGAATTTATAGTAATTAATCAGCTGTAGGTAACTGCCACATTATGTTAATTATTTTGATAAAATGTTAATCCTTCGAAATTTTTGGCGGAAGAAAATTGAATGTAAATATCTTCTAAATCACGATTTTATACAAACATATCGAGCAAAATTAATTTAGACAAAACTTCAATATTTACGGTTATCGAATAAAGATATTTTATTGATCGCAGTTACCGAATATTAATTAATAATATTTATATTTGCTTATTATAAATGTATAGGTAGAGCATTAATTGTATATTTGTTGATTAATTATTTTTTCATGGTCAATGTATTTTTGTTGATGTAATGATTGATGACGTAGGTATACAATGTATCTTATCAATTCATATACATGTAAAATGTAAATCACATTAAAAAGTTATCTCAAGAAAATCGCCTCAAACAAAACATCCGACTTGAGATATAGACGATATATAGTCATATTATATAATATAATTACATAATATATTATATAGGTACAAATTTCATTTGTATAAATTACCTATAATTAGGGTTATGACTTATGATATTTATGCAGTAAAAAAATTAATAAATATGAATGCGCTCTTACAACAGTAAAAATAGCTATATTATGTTATAAAAACACTATTTTCGTTAAAAATGACAAATTAATTTATAAATAGCATTAAAAAAAAAAAAAATTATATTATTAATTATCAGGGGCTTTGCCCCCAACTGTCTCCGTTCAACGACACCAACTCTAAATTTATAACTGTCATTTACTCATTTGTATAATTGTTTTTTTAGGTTATATTTTTTCAATTATTCACTGAAAATTATAAATTGAGATGCTTTTTTAAAATCATATAGATTATTAATTAATTATACAATATAATACCTACATAATAATTAAAATATTTTAAATAGAAGAGTTGCATTGGACAACGATATATTAAGTTTCATTAACATTTTCAACAGTGCATTTACATCTGCATGTATTTGGTACTAGTTACCATATAGTTATTAAAAATTTTCGCAAAACCGATTTTCTTCGCTTGCGATTCTCAACATAAAATGACACACAAGTATAGAACACATCCAATAGGCAGTATTGAGATAATTTAGAAATAAATATTTTAAAAAAACATGGGCGCTTACAATTATTTAATTTCTAACTGAACTAAAATATTTATATGTACTATATACTATACCAACCTGTCTAATTTATATTTTTTTTAAAAAATAATTATGTTTACTTGCAATATTTAAAATATTATGAATATTGTTGAATTTTACTGGAATAAACACGAATAACATGAATTGGTAGGATGGCGGTGTGGGGACGAATGCTCTTCACTAACCTGCACGTTGAAAATTTATAGTACGCCTATGTCTATCGTATTATTATTATAATAGATCAACGTGGCAACGCCTTACCTGAACTTCACATCTATGCAATGCCATACTCATTTACTCGAGCGATCGCTTTTGTTTCCTTCACTCTCTGTTAAGTTTTAATCGAAAAAAAAAATTGCAACCAAATTATACTATAAACTATATAAACATTTGATCAAACCAATTTATTGGACATAATTATGCGCGGTTCTGTAAAAACACTAATCGTATTCAATGTTTTCATTATAATCCCCCCTCCACAAAAAAAAAGCTAAAAATGTTATATAAAATCATAGTTTGTTTAATATCATATATTATATAATTATATAAATAGCTATTCTTTTTATACAATTGGAATAGAATAATATATATTCTTATCTCTAGTTATTTTAGTTAGTTAACAATAATATTGTTAAACTCATTCTAAAGTTCCTCCAATAAGAAGATTCTTCAATCTGAGAAACATATATTTTTCTTCGTTTTAAACATCAACAATTCTTTTTCTTTTTATAGGTGCCGATATATATATATATTCTATTACGTACTATAAAATTACCTGTATAATAGTTTGTATAAAAATTTATGTATTATTTATGAATAATATAGAATAGCAGTATTCAGAATAATTAATCATATACGAAAAATAATTATAATCAGAACCGTTGCTCAATGCGATAATTTATTAGTCTTTACTAATAAATTAAAATCGTGTCGTAATAAGCGATTTTCCATAATTAATATGCTCTAAAATTTGTTATACTAACTACTAACTAAAAAGGCCACATTCAGATCCATAAAACTGGAACCCTTACCCAGAAAATTAAATGTTTATATAAATTTATATGTATTGCGAAACAAACATTTTCTATACATGTAGCTTTCTTTTTGCACGAAAGGCAGTTGCAAAAAGAATAGTGGAAATCTATGGTTTATGTATCCATCAAAGGATTCAATAATCGATGATTTTCTGAATGACACGAAAGGAAAATTATGGTAAATCTCTGACGACACCATTACTATAATCAGCAGTCTGTTTTCACCAGACAATGTTTTTTTTTTCTTTAGGTATATGAAGTGAATTCCGGGTATTTAAAAAAAAATGTTTTAAAATTAAAATAAATTTGTAGTTTTATATTTAATTATTCATCATTATTTATAAAATAATTATATATTTTTTTTGTAGTGACTAATATTTTTACGATTGTGTCACTATAAATTTCTACATTGTCATTTTACGTTATTTCCCATGACTTACCCGTGTGGGTACCTAATCTGTTCTATGTGATTCATTTCAACCTATCTGTCAACAAAACGATAATGCCAGTCATGATTTGAATATAAAATAAGTTGAAGATTTTTTTTTCATTTTTCATTTATCACAGTATTTTTAGAAACTAAAAACTCTTAGTCAGAATTTAGATATTGAAATGTAAATTGCTCTTTTTCATTTAATACTGAAAAGAATAATTATCAATATTAAAGTAAAATTTGTTTATTATAATATGTTAAAAATTAAAATATAATACCTAATTGACTTTATTGTAACAAAGTTGTTCATTACAAAACTACAGAATTATTAGTTATAAAAGTATGAATTATTTAGAACAAAAATATGAAAATCTTTTAAATTATTCTCTACACGAATTTTAGACATTTTTAATTTAAATTTTATATGATTTGAATGTTACTGTATTTATGTGAATGTAGAAACTATAATAAAACAATATGGTTACTCGAAAATAAATACTAGAAAGGTACACATATTTTCATTTCGAAATATGATTTTAGATTTTCATTAAAATTATACTTTACAAGAATGTTTGATTTTGATAAGTTAGTTCTTAGAATATTTATTTTGAAAAATTAAAATTTCCTAGAGATTTTTATATTTAAGCAAAATATGTTTAATGTCAGAATGTCTATTATTGTCTATACGGTAATAAGTATAAGTATATAAGTATATAAGTATATAAGTCACGATAAATGTTTTCTTTTTAATGATGGATACAATTGGCTAGGAATGAGTAGATATTAGCAGGTCTTGCAGGTATATGACGCAAAACTGTTTTTCAAATTTAGCAAATACTTAGATTTGATATATAATATTTTAAGGAATGTCCTGTACCAACTTTTTTTTACCGATGAGAATCAATCTTTTTTACAATAAATTATTAATCTGATTTTGTTACTTATAAATCTAAAAATTGAAAATATGGTCCCAAGTATATTTAAACATCCCAACAAATAAAATTTGGATAAATATATTATTAAAAAAAAGTGGGGGTATGCTTGCTCAGTTTTGTATCATATTGGATAAATATTATTAATATATAAATATTAATGTAAATTTATATTTATTATATGCAATTTACAAATATACCAGCTAAGTAGAGGGGCTTAGGGGAAATGTCTACACAGATTACTATGGTGAAAAAACGAGGCCTATTTACTGGCCCCTTAAATATTTAATCCTGATTTTGCATTCCATGATAGTTGTTGTGATCCTAATTAATAATTTCATTTTTATCTTATATTAATGCAAATTAATGCATGTTAAATTGATAACTGAGTTCTCAATTATTATTGATTTGGTACAAAAAGTAAAAACATATTAAAAAGATACTAAAGGGATGTCAAACCCCCATGTGTTGTGTCCATCTTACAAATATATAATTTAGCAAATTTGTGTAGAATCAATTTTGTGTTGTTAGGCTTTAATATTACAGTGAATAAATAGAGAAATATTATACAATTTAAAAGTTAGAATACTATTTAGAGTATCTAGTAAGTTTATATTGGCACCTATTAAAATGTTTAAGTGAGTTCTGCCATTTTAAAATTTTGTACATGGTTATTCTTATTATATTCATTCAAAATTTAAATATCAATTAAAGCCTACAATATATATATATTTTTACCTTTTAATATGACTTAATCTTAATTTTCACTAGTAGGTATTAACTAACAACACAAAATTGATTCTGCTAAACACAAATTTGTTGTCATCGTTTGTATAATGGAAACAAAACATTTTGGTGTCTTTTTAATATTATATATTCTGAAAATTATTATTTAACATATATGCAAATATTATACATTGGCATTTTTAAAATGTTGTTTATTTTTACAATCTTAATAATAATTATAATAGTTATAAAGAGTATCTACATTTAAGTATAGGCAGGCAGTTGTCAATAAGATGTTTAAATAATTATTTTAAAACATTATTTTATTGTCATACAAAATTAATTTATAGGTATTATTTAACAAGATTTTACTTATTTCATACCTATTATATAACTATTAGTTATTACAAAATATATAAATTAACATTTTCCTTGTGATTGCAACAGTGTTAAAACGCTGTTGTAGACTAAGAATAATCGTACATTGTTTTAACATAGCTTCATTATACACATAATAAATTCCAGTTAAAATAGATTACAAATATTATTATATTGTAGTCTAGACCGTTTTATTAATTAATTATAAGATATTTTCCTGCAGTAAATTCTCACATAAAAATAACTTTTTGTTTTTATTTCCACGTCATAAATTAATAAGTAATAATTGTTCAAATCACGTATTATATTATCATATACAGTACATTTTTATTATGTCAAATGTCCATATCTCAAATTTTTCGTAATCCCGAACTCAAATTAAATCCCCCTGAAATAATTACCATTGTAATAAAACTCGATATCTCGAACTTTTTGATATATAGAAATTTTTTTTGTTCCCCTTGAGCTTCGGCATAACGAGAGTTTACTGTAATATTATTTTTTGATATTTATGTAATAATTTTGTTCTTATTGTTTGTAGTTCACTGATTTATTATAGGTTTTAATCATGTATATATAAGTTGTTATTATACAAGCATTATAATATATTTTTATACTGTAGTATACATATATTATTATGCTCGTCGAATAATTAATTAATCATTTTTTATTATGATACTTTTCAACAAAAAACTGCATTTTTAGTCCTTTGTTGTTTCGTATGCACTCGATTAAATCTCCATGGCCGAATTAACGACAACAAAGACAGTACACGAAATTTCGCAACGAATTCCATGCGATATTATATAGTAATATATATATGTATAAAATACATTATGCTAACGACAGGACGAGACAAATAAAAAAACATTACATAATTTATATCATGCTCACTATAATAATATTACCTACCGTAAAAACGCAACAGCATTTGTAGGTATATATATTTTATTATAACATACTAATTTATTATACTGTCATCGGCGTGGAAAATGCCACGACCAACATAAATTTTCAGGCAATATTTTTTTTGGGTTATCGTTGTAACGAAAGGATTTCGTGTTTATGATCTTTACACGTGATATAGATACTTAGGTATAGATTAAGTATAAGAATAACTTACTAGACTAATAATAACTATTGAGTGAAAAAGAACAGTTGAAAACAATAAAAAAATAAACCGTTTTTCTATGCAGTCATATCATATATTTTGTATTCATACAATATAATATTAAAATATACACTTTAATATGTCAATATAAACATCATGACACACACACACATACACATACATGCACGAAGATACACACTGCAAACTCATCCGATAACATAACATTATTATTATAGGAACATTATTGTATAAAAAAATAAGACAATTTTTATTTTTTGTCGACAAAAATGTAGTAAAAAAAAAAAAATTGGCTGAGATGATTTCAGAATATACGTTGCCGCCGCGGAGTGAACAGCGTTTACGTTTATAAATATAACAATAATATAAATAAAATAATAAAATAAAGTAAAATAAAAATTACACTCCGCGCCAAGTCTTAGTATACCTAACTTCATCAGGTACTATCTATCTATACCTACGGGTTTCGCGATGTGTACATTAAGCGTATACACGTGTTATATAATATATGATCATGAGTGTGCATATTATATTAATTTATAGAATAGAATCGATACGTTATGCGTTACAAAAAAAAAAAAAAAAATAATAATTATTATTATTACAATAAAATAATATATATATTATAATACAAAATATAATTTCAACAATATTTTAACGCATTGTTTTGATCAAGATTTATATTATATATAAATAAAAAATAATATAATTTAAAATAAATATATATATATATATATAGAGGTGGTAACCATGCTGCAGAACGGTCGCGCCATATATTATATTATATTTATGCATTATATATTATATTAATGACGACACCGACCGGTCATGTTTACCCACCGAACAACAAATAGTGGGTTTAATGTATAAAACGAACGTGGGGTGGCGAAAATCTTAAAGGCGCGTGTTGCGCGCTCGCGAATAATTATCGTCACGTCCGAGGGGACGACGTCGGCGGTCAATCAAAAAATATACAACAAAATAGTATTATTTACAACAGAATAATGAAAAGAATAGAATCGTCTTAAACACTAATTATCACATCTCCTATACACTCGGAATTCTCATAACGTATATTATATTACAAATGTTATGAGTTACAACTATTACTGTCGGCGGACGGTAAATTCGTTTTCGTCTTTCCCGTTCGCCGCTGCAGCGTCGTTTGTGCCGGCGCTTTAGTGGCGATGATGATGACCCCGAGTGGGTATCCGTCGAGTGTTTTCAAGGTGGCCTCCGCAGCTGCAACTTAACTTTGTCGATTGCGTTCTTCTGAAACACAATGATAATAATAATATTATATAATGGCAAACACAACACGCTGTAATAATATACACGACGATTGTGTAACGTCAAACGTTAAATATATTATAATAATAATATAATATCGTTTTGGTTGGCGGCGGTGTAGCCATATAGATAGTGACTAAAGTGACCTCCCGCGAGCACCGCCCGAATTCCATTCTGGTCACCGGTCGACGATTTTTTAAACTCGCCGAGATAACATTATTTATTTAATGGGTTTTCCGAGAGAGGGCATGGACCTGCCGACGGTGCGACCGACAGCGGACAGACGGTCTGTCCGTCGGGCCCGACACACATTACGTCGTGTCGTCAGCGTGTTACATTAATGACGTTCGAGTAGGTATTTGTACCTACGAATAATCTCACGATAATATATTAATATTGTTTTCCGGACGACACGCGTGTCTGTAATAATATTATACAGTGCGAACGTTTTCGATAGGAAGCAGACGAGGAGCCGAAAGTACCTGCATATATATTATTATTATAAATTTGTCGCGATCGGTACTTCATGCGCATCATTATCGTTCTGTTTTTGTTGAATCAGACATTCTGATCGACCTGTTATCCGGACCCAGCATATTTTTTTTATTTCATATTTTATAAACATTTACAGGCTAGGTCTTTGAAAAGATAAATATAAACAGACTTCTAAATTAAAATATGGTTACAAGTCACAATAATTTTTAATGTAATATATACATTAAAAAGGTATAAACATTAATAAAAGAACGGACGCTACTACATTGGCAAGAGACATTAATCTTCTGATCGGCTCATTCGCTAAATAATTAGAGGTATGACGAGTAATGTAAATAAGAATATTGGATCGAGAAATTCGTTGTGGATTCTGAAATTGATCAGTATGGTGAATCAACTTTTCCAGATAACTATTATTATATTATAGTTGATAATAATTCAAATCACGTAAGGCCATAAAAAAAATTCGACTCGTGTGTTTTTTAAGTTAAATACCTCAAATATGACATATAACTTGTGAACACTTCATAGGGCAAAAAAAATCTTTGAGTTATGGAGGTTTTCGAGGTATCGCAACTCAATTGTATTATGTAGGTATACCATTCAATTATGGAATATACTCTATAGGTACCATATGATAATTTATTGTCTGCCCGTCTCCGTTAATATTTAATGTATAGCTATTATCTCTGTATCATGTTATCCGTCAACCGTCAGGACAAGGTCTCGTGTACGAGGGCATTGGCCTTGCGCATGGCACGGTAGGGGTGGAAATGGCGAGTTTCCGGTTTCGCGCCGTCACAAAAAAAAAATACGTAAAACAAATAAAAAAAAGGGTCAAACGGACGTTTAATACAAGACACTTTGGCCTTGGGCGGATATCCGGGAGAAATCGATTGGGTGACCCTCGATCACAGGGTCGTCTATTTTCGGTGCACTTTTCGGCTGGTCGCGCGCGCGTCAACGATGATGATGTATGTCCTGTCGGCGACGGGTTATTGTTTTCTCAGCGCTAAAAATACGCGTCCGGATCCCTGTCGACCGTGAGACGGACGTGTTGCAGCTCGCTCCGATTCCTCCCCCTCATCCCCCGGAAACCCAGTGCCGCGAGCAGCCGTTTTTAATGCCCACGTCTTTCGAGAAGTCGTCACCGCACAATCATTATTATTATGATTTTATTCGGTATTTAATTTATTGTTTTTATTATTTTTTTTTTCAGTGTTAAGTCTCGGTGTCACGCGTACAGCAAATAATGTCAAACGAGGAATAAACGTAGGTCAGGCTGTATGTTTGTGTCTTATATTATTATTATATATAATTTTGTTTAAAGCTTATATTATGCAAGCTTTTGTGTAAAGCTTATATATTATTATTTATTATATTATAATAACTACTAATAATTCATCAACGTATGCTTGTCGAATTTGTAAAATTAAATATTTTTGTCCAGATAAGTGAATACTATAATGATAACGGATTTGTATTCGCATACGCATAAACGTATGCGTAGATAAGTAAACACGTAGACAAGTCTTATTTCGATTATTTCATTCAGTTGACCAACGAAGTTAATCAAATGTAATTTATTTATAGATAGTTAAGTCGTTTGATAAAAAAATAATTGTACTTGATGAATTACGATTTAAAATCCTATTTTGTTTTTATTAGGTTGATACTCCTGGCATACAATATTAATGCAGGTGTTATAAAAACTAAAGTTGAATCAAATTATTATTTATACTTAAGTAATTTCATTATTTAACTATTTTAGTTATTTAATTTAACTACTAATCAGAATTTGAACTGTGTTGAAGGTTTTATATTTTACAGAATAGTTTTTATTATTTATGTTTTGTAATGTTTTCCCATCTAAAATAATAAAATGTGTGATGACGATATAAGAAAATATTGAAAACTTATTTTTTCGGTTATTAGACGGATAATGATCGTTTGGAATCGTACATGTCTTTTAGAAATAATATTTTAGATATTTTTCAACATGATTTGTGTACCATTCTAAGAAATCGATTATTAATTTTTTTTATTGTATTGATAAAAACATTTACTAATGAAAAAGTTTGTGGTACCAACATCATTATATCTTTAAACACAAATCAAACATGGTTGTTATCTAATTGAATCATTATGATTAATTACAATATTAATTGATTTTAAAGATTTCTTAACGAGTGTTGTCGATTATGAATTGAACATGTTATAAAATTAATCAGATTTTTATAACAAACTGTTATTTGACTGTTATCAAATTATTTGTGATCATGTTTTATTTTATTTTTAACATATTATTCGTATTTCAAATCGAGTTCAATAAGAAAGCGTCTCCTTGAAAAAGTATTATTTAAAAATGTTTAAATATTTATTTTTTTTAATGGTACTTTTTTTTATGACGTTAAAACCTGTGACGGAACCCGTGACACACGAAGTTTTTTTGATCTGACGCGCAAATACATTTATTTTTAGATATCAAGAATTATCCAATAAAATATTCTAGTTTAAAATTTAGATTTTTTGTTGTACTTATTAAAATTCCATTTTAATAGGGATGTTTTTTAAATTGCTATGCTTTTTTTGCACACAAAAGTAAAATAATAAATTGTTGTCGTTGTTAGCTCCTTGCTCGGTACAAAATGTTTTTAATTAATCTTAACTCAACTGTTATAAAAACAAACCAATATACCTTTTTATAGATGGTTTTCTAAGCTTGGAAAACCTTTAAGGCCATTATCAAATTCAGAGTTCTTGAAGCCTCCATTTTCGATACCAGCCAATGTGTGAACATTAGCGTTCTTTGATTTTTTCTTTCCCATGAATAATACAGTCATACCAAACATCAATGAACCTAAAATATCATAATAATTAAACTTGTATACTGATTTGAAAAAAAGCGTTTAAAAAAATTTTGGACAAATTTAACATCAATAGATTAATATTATTTTTAACTTTCAATTTGGCAATAAATCATAGTACATAAGGTAAAATATTCATGCCAACATACAGCTAATAATTAAGTTATTAAAATATTAGGTGTGTAATTTATAATATAATAATTTATGTAAATGTGTATGTACTATAATTATACAAAAATCAATCATGATAAATGATATAAATAAATAAGTAAGTATATTATTTTCTGTTTGGTGTTTTGTTATAATTTTTGTCCTTGCACTATACCAGCTTAAATTACCAATCAATTATTAATGTGGTCGAATTCATAAATAATATTTAAAAAAATATATATTAAATATCGAAACAAAAGTTTTCAAGTACATTACCATTAGTATAATCGACGAAATCATTGAAAATATAATTAAATTAATTCACTAATATTATTATAGCTGGTATCAGCTATTGTTTAATATTTCGATATCGTCGTGAGAAAGTTTTTTTTTAAGGCGCCGTCCCTATAAACACGCGTGCAAGTATGTTTGCCTCTAGCTTGGAACTCACTCAACAAGTAGAAGCCGGCGTAGAAAATGGCCAATGCCGTCTTGTAGTCGTATGCTTTTCTGACGGGTTCGACAAACATAGGAACATTACCACCGAAGTTGTTCATCCAAAACAGGAACGCACCAACAGTAGTCGACCGGACTGACATAGGCACAGACTCGACAAGAATGGCAAACAAGATACCGAACCACATTTCGGCTATAGAATAATATAATAGATAATAAATAAATAATTTAAATATGAACTGTTGGTATTATTAATAGGTGTTGGACAACTTACCAAATAAGTAAGATATGGCTAGTGTTACCATGGCGCCGACCGGCCCCATGTAAATGCTTCCGTAAGCAAACGGTGTAGCGATCAACTGTAATATAAAAATTGTGACAAGTTTAGAAAGAGACATTTTTTTAACGTTTCGTTATGAATTAATGTTTAAATGATTTCCAAACAATTTAAATGTTTTATGAAATAACTGTGACGAATGTGTTGTACTTTTATAATGTACAATTTTCACTGGAGTAATTTATATAATATAATCATGTTTAAAATCAAAAAATTATATTGACAAATAAAAACGTTAATTCTCGTTAATTATAGGCAGTGAATGTAATTTATCGTTTGTTAAAATTAATATTTATAGCCAACAAATTCTATTCGCTGTTTAATTAATTATTTCGTGGAGAACTTACAAGTTACAATACAATACACAATATTAATATTATAACAATTTATTTATTCTTAGTCTATTCAATAGTTTGTTTTTTGTTTGTTATAAAATTGAATGTTATTTTAATATTTGTTTTCAGTTTCACCTATTGAATAATATTATTAGTTTACCTTATTAGTATTATGATAGATGTATTGCTATTTGCTCTGAATAAAATATTATTAGATTAAACTTTCCAATTAAATGACTCTAAATGGAGAGCAAGTGAATAACTCTATACTACATAGCGTATTATATATATACAATTAAATGTCTTGTTCTCTACTTTTCTTTCAGGTTTTTATAGTTTCTTATATTAAATTAATACTAGGCAGTATAATTTATATATATATTTAACCTACTATCATACTAAATGACATACTTTTTACATTTATGATTTTTTTTTTATGTCTGTTTAAAATTGAAAATTTTTAATATATCAGTATAAGACATTTTTGAATTATTATCAAATAAATACATAATAATATATGATAATATATGAAAACATGCAAGAATATTTGAAAATAAGTTTTTTTAAATAAATATATGTTATATAGAAAATTATTATTATTTTAATGTTTTGAATACAGTTAAAGGGTCCTGATATTTATTTATATTTATTGAAAAAGTACATTATGATAAATTTTCAACAGAATATTAAAGTAATTTACATGATTATTATTATACATTATTCATTCTACATTCTATAAAATATTAATAAAAATAATTTAATATAAAATATATTCACTCAATACATTTATAATTATACACAAATATTTTTAAAACTATTTTTTAATTTAAATATTATAATATTTTGATTAAAAATCATATTTTTGTATTACAACATTGAAACCAACCGTTTTTTTACAATATTGTGATGATATATAATATTAACTGAATACTTATTTATATTTTAAAAACGTTTTGATTCATTTCAAGGTTGCACAACTTATGTGAGCCATTATTGTCGTTGCCAAGAATTAAATTGATTTAATATTATTAAAAATAGCAATACTCCAGTCAGATTAATGTATTTATAATGATTGTGAGTTAATCACGAATTCATAATATAATATTATATCCGATTGATATTTATAATTTATGGTTAAAACGACAAGTACTTATAACTGGACCAATTTTGTAATAATTGGTATGAAATATAAACTCAGTATTATGTACTGATCACGATAATTATTCTTGAATAACATAACATTTATTTGAAATTAATAACTGTGTTTACAACATGTGGTATAAATCATCGCGGTTCATCACGATCAGGGAACTACTAAATTTCTCAAATGAATTTTACCGATGACTAATGTGAATTACCAACTCTATTATTATGGGAAAGCAGTTGACCGGTTTTACCGAATTATAGTTTTGCATGTTACAACTATAATTATACAATTATTTACTTCACAATATTATTGGGGGTAACGCTAGCGTGGTGTTGTTCACATACCTGACTTATGGCCAGTACGGCTACTCTAGATCTTATTCCATATTTCTTCACGATGCTGTCAGAAGTAACTCCACCGATTACAACACCGATGCTACCGACCACGAATGTGACGATGAACAAAGACCATCCCAAATCGTAACCGGGGAAGATGTCGCGATAGAACAGGTCGGCGTTGTAGGCGAAACAGAATCCTCCTGCAAACGATATCAACACAAACGCAAATTAAACATTGTTTTTTGTTACGCAAAACTTTTGTTTTAGATAGTATTTTTAATGCTACCGGTTCGTACCAGTATGTCTAATAGAAGCGGCAATGCACAGAATTAAGATCTTCGGTTGGAAAAGCACCTTCCAGATGGAGGTCTTCTCTGAGCTTTCGGTCGGTGTCGTAGTAGTGTTCTGTACCGCGGAACGAGGTTTCGACACTTCGTTGTTATCGTTATCGGCTTCTTCGCTGATTGCTGTTCTCTTCGGTTCAGTCATTGTGGTGATAGCTAAAGCTGCTACGATCAGTCCAATCATTCCACTGACATAGTATGGCACTCTCCATCCCTAATTAATTTTTATTAAGTATAATTTATTAGTGCAATAAGTTTGGACGGGTTGACATTTATGATGGTTTAATATAATTTCATGTGAAAGATGAAATCAAAACCGAAATTTATAGTGAAAGAATCATTAATATTGTGGCAGGCAATTTTTTCCAAACGACTGAATAAAAACGAAACAACAAACGAAAATTAAATTAAAAGACAAGTTGAGTTCAAGCTTAAATACTTTGTTTAAAATGAATGACGTTTTGAAATATTTTTTATGAAAATTCACTGGAGTATTATAAGTATTAAAATACATTTTAAATAACTAGAATTTTACTCACCAAACCTCCAACGTTCATTTCAGTAACGTATCGGCCGACTGGAAAAGCCAAACCAATACCAGCGTAAATTCCCCAATTAAAGATCGCCATGACTAAACCTCGTTTTTCCTAAATCATAATTAAATAGTTACCATTATTTATGGGTTACTAAATATCCACTTAAAATATTAAAATATAACTACAAACAAGAAGTTAAATTCTTATTAATTATATAGTTTGTTTTTTTAACACTTTAACACAGTTTTCTAGGAAAAAAAAAACAATTTTCCTGAACTGTTACGGAAATAATAATAAATAATAATTTTTTTTACAATCTACATATGGTGTTGTAAAATTGTTAAAAAAAAAAAATAAATAAAAAAATTCGCATTATAGTTGTAACAATCAATAGGAGATTTATTTTTCATTGTACTTTACACGAACAAAGTCGTGATTTCGCGGTACGTGCTTACTTCTGAGAACAAATCGGACAGTATTCCCGTGGACAAGGGATTGGTACCGGCCTCGCTGTAACAAATAACGAAAGTACAATAATTATTATTAATCGCCGAGGTCGCGTTTTTTTTTGTGTAGCCATCATTTTATTGTTTTAAAAACATCGTTACCCACCCAATAGCAAGCATGATTCTGAGAAGTATCAGATGCCAATAGCTGGTAGCCATACCGATGAGACCGATAGCCGTGGCACTAATTAGCGTGCACATAGATAGAAGTCGGACTCTGAAAAAATTCAAATGCACAGCGTAAGATAAAAGTCGGAATAATTACAATATTATTTATTTATCATTATTATATTATGCATGTTTCACGCGAACGACATTCAATGAATGTTCGGCATGCGCTGCAAGTGGCGCAACGAATAATGCAGCGCGGATGATTAAACTTGTATAACATTTTTCTTTACAGAAAATTATCGAGTTTGAATTTTAATTTTCGTAATTGGTCTTCCCTGTAGGGTTTTCTCCGATGCTGAACTGCAATCACTGCCTTATCCGTTGCGTGTATAATATACAATATCATATATACTCGAATGACATCAATCGATACCCGTTTTTAAGGTTTCCCTTTTTCATTGCGATTTTTTATTTACCTGTTGAATTTGTCTGCGGCCATGCCGAAAAATATGCCCACGATGGAGTAGACGGCGATGAACGCTGGTCCCGCCAACAGTTGATATTGGAAACCGAGTCCGTTGTAGTTCCATTCGCAAAACGGCGATCCGTCTTCCAAGACTAACAACTCGCATCTGTGGGGAGAATTTTTTTTTAAAATAAATAATAGATAAATAATACATTTTTTTTTTTTGTTTTAGTAAACAGTGCGATAAAATACAGCAGACGACATGAATTCCATGTACAATTATTAGGGTGACGATATGCGAAACACCTTAAGTTTCGGACGGTCTACCGCGGCCATGTGCCCGTAAACAAACGTCCGGTGTGTGTGTCGTACCAACTAAAGAAATTTAGATGCGCAATAAACCGTTTTGAAAAACCATCGGACGAGAAAAAAACGGCCGTCATAACCGTTTGAATATCATCGTCGTACAGAGAGATTCATAGTATATTACACGCATTGTACTCACACAAGGTTGCTACAATACGAACTCGTCGAGATAATAGTTCTAAATTATTATTATTGTTCGTGTCATTATTATATTATAAACCTGCAGCAGCTACCTCCTATAATCGAACAAACTTGACCCGGACTAATTACGTCGGTCGGTACGGTCCGAGTATATTATTGTTGTACGGCGTAATCGATTTATGGATATTATTTTATCGTTTACCGAAAGCGAATTTTTATACGCCGTCATTACAACTTCGACTACTGTCGTTTGTCGTCGAACTCGGGACGACAGGTTCGGCGGCGTACGACGCGGCACAGGAGAACGCGCACGTGCGCTCGTGTGTTGTTATTACGGCGAGTAATGATATTGCGATAGTATTAAAATATAGGTAATGGAAAAAAAAAAAAAACTATCGAACAATTATAAATGAATAAAAAACACCGTCGGCGAAAAGAAATGGTCGAATGCGTTCGTTATTGAGAATAGTCCCCGCGTGCAACGTATCTTATTTCCCATCGCGTTGCCGAGTGGCCACGACCAATAACGCAAAAGCCAGTTTTCAGAGGTCCGTCGTATAATATAAAATAATGATATAATATATTATGTATATTATGATAATATGATATTACTATTTACTTTACTCGCTGCATCGACGACGATCGTAAACCGCGAACGTATGGATACGGAGGCGCCTATAATCGAAATTATTCGAAGAATTTCGCCGAAAACATAAAATATCATAATCGTCTCGTCACGGCTCGGCGGCGTGCTATCGCCCTGTACCATAGTCCTCGTAGCATAATAATTAGGAAAATATGAACTGGGCTCGCGATTACCTTTTTTGTTATTGTAAACTCGGTCCGATGATTTACTCAAATGTCTGAATTTACCGATAATATACTGATAAATATAATATATTCTGTCAAAACCAAATTAAAAAAAAATACAAACCGAAACCTATGTTAAAATCAACGATCTATCGTGAACCATTTCTATCTCAAAAATTCCAAAACTAAAAAAAATATTGGAAATCACGCTTAAAAAGTATAAAAATCAAGAAATGTCAGCAAATGAATACGTCAAGTACACGGTGTCCTCTAGACAATGTTAAATAATTCTCAAAATAGATAATTACCAATTACGTATGTAGGTAGGTATGAAAAGTCTTGTTCATATTATTATTTTTACTCGGGCCGAGTCTACCAATCGCCCAATAATACAATTGTATAGAAGTACACTTACGATCTCTGGTCGGGGGACGTGTCGCAGCGTTCGTGTAACGTGTAGTTGAACACGTTCGAGTCGGCCAGGTGTTCCAGAAGTTGACATTTGATGTCGCCGTAATGTACGTCTCGAGCCGTCGCCTTGCTGGTTACTCCGATCAAGAAATGTCCCATTTCAGACGTCAAGTAACCCAATGTGAGGACCGTCAGTACGTACGTCTTGTACAGGAAACCCAACTTTTTGATGTAGGAATGCATGATTCGATGGATCGATGACGATATTCCTGAAATGGTACGGGAAAAAAAAATAAAAAATAAGACAATGACATCACGACAATACGAGCAGAATAAACGCGGTATGAAAAAATTTTGCAAAAAACGTGTAGGCACAGTCCGCGGTGGATGAATCGACCTATCTCTACAGTGTTTGCGTGCTGTGCGTGCGTGTGTTTGCGGTTTGGAGGACCACGGGGTGGAATGCGCACATATTTTTATGTCGAGCTGTCGCTGTTACAAACAAGGTTTGAGATTTATAACAACGCGGCGTAACAAACAAGTTCTAATAAGTCAAGGGTGTATTGCGCGAATGCGCAAAATTCATGGTCATTATATATATATATATATAGTGACCATATGAATATATATTATTACTGATATAATATTATGTGTTTATATAGCGTGTTTTGTCTGTACACGTTTTTTTTCGCAAATTTGAAAGTCAATTTACACAGATTTGTGGATATGAATCCATGTGCAACGGGACCGACGGGAAATGATGGCGATTTTCCTCCCGTGTGATGGCTTTGGTCATTGTGGGAATAACACGAGTACCTACGTAATAACAAAAGACGTCCGTCGGCTCGAAAAAAAAAATCAATCGAAGTTCTCCAATGATTTTCGTCCCATCACGTGGCCTAATTTTACTATATTATTTAACACACATAGATATTATTGTTGACACTTTATTGTTAAACGAACAAACTAATGACTTGGCAATTTGCAGTGTGTGTGTGTATTCCAATTTTTTTCAAACTTTTTTCATACATTTTTTTTTTTTTAGACATTGTCGTGAATTACTCCTCTATACATCATTAATATCTGTCTTTGACACTCAGTGACGGTCCAGTGCGTTTCATCTCTGTGCGGGATATATACCTAGGTATATGTTTGCATCGGATGACCTCCTCGGACGTTGCGGTGGCGGTTGAACGATATATGCGGTCGCCCGATACACAATATTTGATCATGTTTATGGTTTTGATATTTACGATAATTATTATTATTTTTCAATCACAGATTCAATATAAGAATAAATAAAATGGAAAAACAATTTCAAGATGGCACAGTTAGATTGCAATAAAGAACCGTTTGTTCGCTGGCGACTGCCATTATAAACTCAAAGCCCAAGTTCATCGGAATCAGTCGTGTGTGTCTTCTGCTCGTGTGTACAACACGTCGTTTTGAGGTTATTCAGTTTTCACTTTTACTTTTTTTTTTATTTGCGAGCAAATCAACGACTGGCATCTATTGTTTTCCCGAATACTGTGTAAAAATCTCCAGGGGGTGGAGTGGGAACAACCGAAATTAAAGGAAGTAATGTGTTCGTGTAATTTTAATTAAAATACTCATCGTTTGTTTAGATCTAAGCTTAGATCGTTCAGATCGGTCTTCTCCGCCGACCTTGGGCTGGGACGCATTGTGAGTTCCGCGTTCGAAGAACGGTTATTGTAAAACATTGGTAGAGAGCCAATAAAAATTGTATCGAATTTTGGATATTATTATGTTACAAACATTAATTGATATCACGTATAGCGGAAACAGAAAAACTTGACGCAGATTACGTTACGAACATGTTTCGAAACTAAACTGCAGTTTTACAAAATATTGAATAAATGTATATGATGGTATGTAGACCTAACTTAAATAATTCGAAAAATTTTTCATTATTCCAGTATTTAGTCCATAATATTTATGTATACATAATATAAGCAAATTATATTTATCTTTTTGAAAGTATCTGTGCGGTTAAATTATAATTATTAGTTAGCAATTTGTACGTTGTAGCCGGTTTTCAACTAGGTATTGGAATTATTTCTTGTTCATTAATGCATTATTTCATTTTTTTTACTCAAAACCGAAGGACACATGCATTTCGGTTCATTCAAATATTTAAATTGTTGGATCGATAATAAGTTGAAATTGGAACAAATATTATGTGAACTAGAAAAAAATAAAAATTCTAAGCTATTTAAATGTAATTATTATTATATAAAACAATAATAATGTAAACGTAATACTGTTAATAGTTATACAACTATCTGATTGCCGATTATTCCGTTAAGTATTAAAATGTATGCATGCATCAATAAAAATCTATTTACTGTGCAAGAGCACGTCCAATAAAACAATTAGTTTATTTGATACGTTATATAGATAAGATTAATTTAATTCAAACAGTGATTTATTTTCTCCGGTATCGAATTCAAAAAATATTTAAAAGATAAATTTTTTAGAGATTTAAACACTCACTTTTATTTGTATCCTCTTTTTATGACTACATTATATTGTAACCAAAACAACGAAAATACCACGTGTAAACGTGTTATATACCTACATTCAATAGCGAATCAGTCGTGTGGTGAACATATCATAATATGATAAATTTAAATTGGTCTTACGGAAAACGAGACTTAGACGCACAAACAAACGAACGCGTTCTGATTGACCTGTATATTATATACCATGCAAGTTCAGTTTCACTGGTTGTGAGTATTTTTTTTCTACCATATATTGATCGTTTGGCGACGAAAAGTGTCGTCCTCCTTGTATCCAATTGGGGACAAATATAATATATACGTGTATAATGTATGTAACTGAGCTCACGCACTAACACACACACACACACACACACACACACACACATGTACACATAATTTATTATTATTATTTTCTTTAATAGCATTACGAGTCAAGGCCCATTATTATTATTGTCTTATTCATATTAATTTTTTTTTTGTGAATTTTTCGTGTATGTTTATAAAGACGAACAACTGCGAGATGCAAATATTGTCGATTCACTCGGGAGTTTTTTTCTCAAAAATGTCATGTTACTCTCGATTCCGATCCGACTAAGGTTTTTCAGATATTATAAAGTCGGCATATAACTACACCGTATAGCCCGGTATTATATGGGTATTATACAGTATATGCTCTTCACTCTATGCTCATCACTCTATGCAATCTGCGTTGCAGCAATTGCAGTTGCAGTCGTAGCATTCACACGTTACAATCATCATCATCATCATTATCATCATACACACATTGTACACTGCACGCTCAGACGAAAAAATATTATAATATACGTTTATTTTATGCGATAATTATTATAAACGAGTGGTGCGGTTTAGCCAAGTAAACTTTCGCCCGCCACCGTTACTGTTGTTTGTACACGTACCCTTTTAAACTTTAATGATACTTCGTAGTCTCGTCGACGTGTGGTGCTGTTGCCCGCGATTGGACGTTATCTGCAGCTGTGTTTATCTAGTAACGCGTATAATGCTCGTCGTTTGCGGTCAATCGGCGTGAAGCTGAATAACCCGCGAACTCCTATATATATATATATATATATACGGCGTGCGATGAGTATATTTTGTTCGACAAAATATTCGTTCTTCGAACTACTTCGGCGCGATTTCGAAAAAAAAATTGTTTGTTTAGAAATTCGAAGAAATCGAAATACAAAATATAGAATTTATTATTATTGTCGACTATATACTATCGGCCCGGATAATATTTCAATATATTATAGGGTTGTAAAAAACGAAATAAACACAGCGTAAAAACAAAACTTAATTTTGCATAAAATCGCCAAACGGCGGCAACGGTCCGTCGGATACTGGTGTCCGTTGGGATGCTCGAGTCCAATTTAAAACATCGGTGGTCTGGAGGTAGGTACGGGCACAGACCTTGTACCCTCACCAGCTCGAGCAAACCGCCGCCGCCGCCGATTGACGGTCACCTCCTCCACCGCCGCCGCCGCCGCCACCGACCGATTTCAAGGTCGATGCATGCCTTTCGGTAAGCCCGATTCGTTTTTCTACTATTTTTTTTTTTTTCATCTTCTTCTCGTTTCCACTCACACTACAACCTACACCAGCTAATATATACCTATATTATATTATATATTATGCATTATTATTGGTTGGCTACACTCCATCAGGAAACACTCGATCGGTGGAAGCCGCCGTAGGGTCTCCGCGATCGCCGTGCACGAGGCAGCGCAGGGGGGGGGAGGTGGCAGCGGATCGCCTCCGGGTATCGTAATGCGGTTTTCAATGCGGGTTTGGAATTTTTACTGACGCAAAAACATCGTCGCAACGATATAACTACTCCGACGCGTATATACTTACTCTATACTCCACGCGTGCGGCGCGGTTTTTTCCCGTGGACCACGCATTGCAGCTTCCCGCGTCGAGCCAGACGGACGCGGACATACCCAATACGAGCAGATATTATTATGTAATGACGTCGTATTAAATTATGGCATTACCCGTATACGATCGTCGTTAATTATAATTAGGTATACCTAAAAGTTTTAATGTAGGTAGATAGGTATACTATGGTTTTTCTCGTCATTATCGTTGACGATTTTTGTTGATGGACGATGGGTCGCGAGTGCGTGTTTTTTCCCTAGTTTTCGGGAAAGTAATTACTCTATGGTGTAAGTATAACATAGATAATGTAATTATGTGATTTCATCAAACCGAAAACCACGGTTTATTGCTCTATTATACGACGTCCCACGACTCGTCACTCGCGGGTGGCATCATTTTCGAAATAACTTTTGCAGTTTGTTGCGCGAACATAGTGTGATGGACAGTTATTATTATTATAGTTCTCTATATATAAATTATCGAACCGTTTATTGTCAAGTAAGCAATGAATATTTTGTGCACACCTTATTCGCACGATCATGTGTCAGGTGCTATCGGACAATTTAAAGAATTATGGTCAATAGACTGATAAAAATAAATAATTAAAATTTATATACTCATCTGTTAGGTTTTAAATATGATTATTTTGTTTATAGCCGGATGAGGTATTTTTCTCACACACGTTTTTAATTACAATAATAATAATAATAATAAAAACAATTTTTAAATAAAAATATATACCTACTGTGATGTGTTGAAAAAATTATAGTAAAAATATCTAAACAAATATAATATTTCAATGTCTTTATAATATAAAAATAACATTAATTTACAATAATAAATCAACCCACGATTAAGCGCAACTCAAAGTTATAATAAGAATAATATATAAGTGGTAAAATGTATCAATGTACATTGTACAGTATACATTAGTACTTAGAAGTTGTTAAGTTAGTAGTTATATAGTATCATTGATTATACATTTATAATTTATGTTTTTTTTTTATTTTATTTATATTTATACATTTATAATCAATGATAGTATGCATGGAACATGTTTAACACTTTTAAATAATTTTGTAACCATACCATCTACTTAGTAGAAAATGTAAGTATATTTTAATTATACCTAGAGTACCTTAGTACCTTTATATAATATAACTCATACTAGTGTAGTGTGCATTGATGATGAATAATTTATAATTCATTACATAACAATGGAAAACTACATTTGACACTATTATTAATTAAACGATAATAATTTTGAGCACTTCAACATATCGCATCAAGTCATAAACTGTTGTTATTGAATTTTGTGCGGTGTATAATATTAATGAAAAGTATAATGGATTTTAAATTGTCATATTTAACATTTTGAATATACGATAATAACAATAATGATAATATTATAAATCACGAAGAAAAAATTGATAAAGTACTAAAAGTAGTTACGACAATATGATTTTGACAATAATTTAAAAAAATTTCATTTATATCCTATCTTGTATGTATATTCTATATCCTATTTTATATGTTTTAGTGTGTTATGATTTAATAATTATTATGATACGCAGTTATATTAGGAATGGAGGCCAAAAACGGAGGCCGACAAATAGATGCATGTAAAAATAATGTACTTGCTACTTTAGGCTTGAGAAAATAATTATAAAACACTGAACTATAACTACTATAAAATAAAATTCTTACAATTAATGAAAATATGATACGTTCAAATATGATTTATTTATTTGTTGTTTATAAATTGGATACTTTCGTTATGTGTACACTTAGGGTTATGCAATATAATATATAAATAATTAAATGTAGTACATTCCAAATGAATAAATAATAATATTCAAACTTTCAAACTAGATCTCATATTAAATAGAAATTTGAAAATATATAATAATTATATATATGCTGAGTGCTAAACTAAACAGACTAAATACCTAATGAAAATATATTACTAGATATGCAATAATATATCTTTTTAAATATTAATTTCTATGTATATAATAATAATATTTATTTAGCAAATTAACAAACAGAACGCACAAATATAATATATATATATATATATATATATATATATATATATATATATATAAAATAATAATAAAAGTATTTGCAACTCCTCTATACGCTTAGCTTGTGTTGGGGAATTTTAACTGAGTAGTGATATATCTAATAAGATTTACATTTACTTATATACATATATGAGTAAAATCGACGATTTTTATGTATGACTTAAGAGCATTTATATAATGGAATTTATTTATATTAATTTCAAGTATTCTACATAGTTTAATTGCTTCAAATATAGAGCTTTTTATACCGAATTGTTTTTTTTATAAACATATTGCAAATATAACTTTAAAATAAATTGGAAACTATTTACCTATAGATTTTTATTTATTTAATTTTAATTTTATTTCGAATTCATTTAAACGTACGCAGTTAGATATATTATGATACATATTAAATTTTACTGGCTGGCAACTGCTGTTTAAAACAGAAGTCTATATCCGGAACAGTAGCCTAGACAACATTTGAAGGATTTCCGCTTATTTTATTATAATGGTACAAAATAATTATTTGCGCCTAAATTAATCAACATTCTATAAGTAATCTCGTCTGCGTTGAATTTATTAAATATAAGTGACTACATCAATGACCAAAACAAACATGTTAGTTTAAGGTGAACATAAATATGTGAAAAAATATTGTTAGGTAAAACTATAATTACCATATACCATATATATAATATATAAGACTATTATTGTATCATTTTAACACTTAAATGAATACATTTTTAAACTTCGTATAAAGTATTATTGTTTAAGAAATTATCACAAAAAAATGTGTAGCAAGTGATTGAAATAATTTTAAAATAATTCCATTCATCAATCCAATACCTATACAGGAAAAAATTTTCTATTACTTAATAAATAATAATACTTTACAAAATTAACACAATCATATTTGGCAAGATAAAATAAATTTGGTTTTGAATTTTCTTTACAAAAATCAAATTCCTATTTTTTCTGAACTTTTGTGTGATTAAAATTCTGACAAAAAATGAGATAGATAGTCAGAAGTTTCACGGGATATAAAAAAAAATTAAATTAGGTAGTTTTACTTGAAAACGATCCATGTGTTCCTCGTTAAACTTGATGGTTAATCAGATTAGTAATCTGATGCTTTTCGATGTTTAGCCAACAATTAAAAAAATTAGATGGACTGATTGCTACTCGATGCATCGGATAGGAAACCTACAAATAGGGGGGTTGCACGAGACGATGACATTGATAAGGTTGTATACACATGAAAACAACTGCCTGATAATTGATATCAAAATTTTAACAAAAAAAAGTGTTCTTTGATTATCAACCGATGATTCATCCATTAGAAAACTAGATAAATCATCAAGTTTAATGTGGAACACACGGTATATTGAAAAAAGCTCAGCATAAGAAATATATCCTTTTTTATATTTTGATATCGAACACTTGTGGTATGGTACAAAGTTTCTCAATTCACCCCCCCCCCCCCCCCCCCC
>JACXSJ010001000.1:10340-84547 GCA_014851325.1 Pentalonia nigronervosa | reverse complement strand
GAGAGTGATTACTGATAGCATATTTGATCAAGGTCATACTTTAGAAGGTTAAAAGTAAAAGTTTTCAGTAATTTTTAGATATAGAGATTCGAAAAGTTCACTAATATGCATATATACATGTTATATTTATAAAAAGAATTTTTAATGATACGATTATCAAAATATTTTAGCTATTTTTGAGCTGTATATCTATAGTATAGACGTTTGAAATTGTTTAGTTTTAAAATTATTTTTGTTATATGTGTTTCTTAGATGAAAAAAAATTTGAAAATTGAATACAAGCTTCCTCTTGAGTTTTCACCTCAATTTTGTTTGTTATTAAATTCAATAACAATACATAGCATAGCAAAGGATTAATACATAGCATAATAGTTAATAAAATAATATATTCAAGGATTTTGACAAAAATTATAATTTATACCTAACCATATTACTGCAGATAGAACAGTGCAATTTGAAAAAATATGTTTTTAAGTATATCTACATTAATAGTGTTATTTAATACTCTTAGCATTTTGACGATCAAACTATCAAAAACGTTAACCAATTTTACAAAAAAATTACAATATTATAAATTTGTAACACAAAAAATGGTTATATGCATACTTTTAAATAATTTATTGGTATATTTTTTTTAATATTATTGATATCGGATATAGTGTTCTTTAAAAAAAATAAAACGAAATTGTATGATATAATCGCATTGTTAACACATTTTTTACGAAATAAATACTTTAATCGTATTAAAAGTTAGCTTAAAAGCCTTGAACGTTGAACTAATTTAAAATTTGATATAGAAATAGAACAATAAAATTTTATATCAGTTTTAGAGATAATCACACAATACAAGTAATATATCATATCAATAATTAAATGAAAATGTTTCAAATTGTATACAAAGTGGACAGCCTATGTAGTGTTGTAAATAATATTAATACCTATTAAGGTGCATTGCGACGAAAAACGTATTTTGTACTTTCACCCCCTCGCCCTACATAAAATGGCCTTGTCCATGATAAAACGTCTAAATTAGATTTAATCAGTTAGAAAAATTTTGATGTTTTTGCTCATAAATCGTATCGTGGGTATTATAAATTATAATAGGTTACACCATCACGCGAAAATATTATTAACCCTGGGCGACTGGGCATCAGTACCTAAAATAAAACGTGATTTTGTGTTTTTATTTTATCATATATTGTTATTATATTAATAAATAGCTCATAATTATTTTTTTTTATCTGATAATAGAATTTTTTTTGTTATTAAATTTTGAACAATGCCTTTTTTATTCTAAGAAACTGAGTATCATAATAATATTGTATTATACATTCTTTATCAGTATAATAAAATAATATGTATTTATTCAGTAGATGTAACTACGACATTCCAATAATAATTTTTAAAAACAAAAATATCTAAGCAATAAAATACGGATATTAATAATAATAATATATATTATACAAGTAGAAATTAAAATCAATACGAAATTCTCAAGACTCTTAGTGAATATAATATTCCCTTTGAAGATTGCCATGCATTAATTTTAGTTAGAAAACGGAGATTTCTTGTTTATTTTAATGGTATTAAGTGTATCGCATACGCACCAAAGACCGTATATTTACTTTACATTAGATATGCTTGACTGAATACAATTACAAACAGCGTACCGGTAAAATATGTACACATAGGTAGGTAACGGACGTACGATACAAAACGTTAAAACAGTTCAAACACGTCTATAACAACATATCTGCAAATACTGATATTATCTCTAAGATTTATTTCGATACAACGCGGATAACAAAATTATCGTTTTTAAATGTTATCAAACGTTTCTTTACGTTTTCAATAATAACGAGCACTCGCCTATAACGTAAAAAAAACCCCGGGCAGTCGCTGTGCTGTATAGTAGATTTCCAGTAGACCTCATAATTGTCTAGTATAGGCTTCTGTATAATGGACGAGTTAGATTTGAACTCGATAAATCATTATAGGGTACGTGAAATACGGTTCTGAGCAGATACGATGTGCCTCAACTTCAAATTCTATGGATGTTTTATAATTTATTTACTATTAGTGATTTATTTTTCTACAAGTAAATATTCAGTTGTTGAATTAATATTTGCCTATAACTGTATATACAGAATGTCTGTCTACGAAGATCTGACATATGGAATAACTTTTGTTGTATTCAAAATTTGAATTTTTTTTTTCGTTTAATTTATAGACGTTTACGTTGCATTTATAATACAGAAAATGTTTTTATTTTTTAATAGTGAAAAAAACATTTTTAATTTGATAAAAATTTTTTTTGAAAAATGTAAAATATCCAATTTGTAAATATGATTTTTAGAAAAATTTTGATGGTGAAAATATCCCTTAAAGTGCAATTGTTTATTTTCTACATTTTTTTCAAAGTTTTCAGAAATTCTTAGAAAAATAAATCGATAATAGTCATTGTAACTAGTTATTGGTAATAACTGATGCTAGTGGTTTATTTGATTACGATAAAGGAGAAAAAAATTCAAATTTCCAAAAACTTCAAAAAATTGTAGAAAATAAACGATTTCTACTTTAAGGGATATTTTCACAGTCAAAATTTTTCTAAAAATCATATTTATAAATTGGTTATTTTACATTTTTCAAAAAAAATTTTTATTACATTTTAAATATTTTATTTTTACTATTAAAAAATAAAAACCTTTTTTTTTATATTATACATTTAGCGCAAGTGTCTATAAATTAAATAAAAAAAAAAAAAAATTGAATATTGAATACAATAAAAGTTATTCCATATGTCAGATCTTCGTGGGACACTCTGTATAATAATATTTCATACATACATTATTGTTTCTAGCTATTATAATTTATATAAGTTTCAATTTAATACTGACCGTAAAGTGTACCATATAAAGGTACTGTGTAATAGACTCGTGGTATAAGCTATTATTTTGCTTAAAATTAGTTTCAAAAACATTTTAGACATCATTACAATATTGATTTTTTTTTTAATTACAACACAGTAACAAAAATTTTTAGACGAAAATCATTATTTTTATTTTAATATTCAATTCTGTTAAAATTATAACTTAAAATTTCTATGCAAATAATGGAACTGAAATTCCGATAATTTTTATCTCCAGTAGAAAAACTTCTGAGGAATTTTTTCGGATTTTTCAAACTTTTTGACATAAAAAAATTTTTATAAACACAAATCAAAATAACTAAAAAGTTTAACATTTCATACATCTAAAAATGAACCAAAATATTAAACAAATTATTTCAAAATTAGATAATGCTAAAATGCTTGGTAAACATTTTAAGTATCTGCGGTTGTTTATTTTTCAATTACAACAAAATAAAAAATCCATTTTGTCAAAAGCTAGTATATTACCCATAATTATTCCCGTTTATATGTGTATTTTCTTTTTTAGTTTTTATCAATTATTTTGTAAAGAATTGAGAATTTTAGCTTTTGACCCCTCTCTTCCAAATACCAACTATATTCAAGGTTAGCAATAGAATCACCTTTAAAGTAAAACATTGAATTGTTACAGATAAAAAAAATCGCACATACATGTCAAATACATCATCGTAATACATATACATTAATCACTACGCTCAGAATCTAAAATAGAAAGCCAATATAAATAAAAAAAAAAAAAAGCATATACACTCAATTATATATTTAATTTTAGATTATCACTTAGACAAAATTAATAATAATTTTAATTGTATGTAGTGAAGTCGTCTTTTGACAAATTTAGTTATTTGGTGTGTCAATTAATATATTATAATTTATAATAATACATTGACCGATAAAAAATAGATATGTCAGAACTATATAGTACCTACGTAGTTTTTTGTTTTTTAAATTTTACTCGAGTGTTTATTGAACTATTGAAACTATTATATAGATATACGTATATGATTTTGCTTCATTATAAATAATTGTTATGTTATTTTTTAAATAGTTTTCATTTCGAATAGTGTGAAAGTAATAATATTGTAAGTTCTTACCAATCTAAAATAATGTCATATAGATTGCAGGCTAGGCCATGAGGAGTACTTATTCTTTTGTATTGTTATAGAAATTAATGTAATAGGTATAACAAATTTAACGATATTTTTAAATTTAAAAGGTTTTTTGTTATCCAAATAATTTACTTTTTTATTGTATTTTATAATAATATAAAATTGTTTAAGATTAGTTCTTGCGTACTATGTTTTCGTAAAGTATTTTAAAAATAAATTATATAAAGACAGGAGGATTTTTTAAGTAGACAAATAATGTAAATATTAAACAGATTTTAACAAAACGTTTTGTATTTTAAGGTGTACAGGTAACTACGTTGTACAATTCATTAAAAATAAAAAATTTCAATTTTACTAGCTTTTTAATATGCAATAAAATGTTGTGTAATTTAATTACTTTTGTTAGCTTTCTTGTACTGAATAATAGATTAAAGTTAAATTAGACACACTATGATACACAATTAAACAAATTAATTTAAAATTGTTCAATAAATAACAAAAACTCTATGAAGTAACAATATGTTTAAAAAAAATAAAAATTTTAAACTTAACTAAAAATTATTCCGTTATTAGTATTATGTAAAAAAATACCGATGGTTTAATTAAGTTTTTAAATGTTGTTTGTTTGCACATTGCATATTTTTTTTTCGAACAATCAATAAACATTTAATAAATAAAAGCAATTATCAGTTGTAAAAATCATATAAAATTCAATATAGATGAGGAAATTAATGTTACCTGTGATCAGCAATCCATATAATTTTATATAGTCGAGTGTATGCGTATATTGCGCTAACTTGTTTGGGTTTAAATTGAAGTCGTAAACAAAAAGAACACGGTACGTGTATTAATAATAAACTAGCGCAAAACGATATATTTTTCAATACAATTATTCACTTGCAGCAGATTGCCAATAATTAATAACTACTTACTTACTTATAGTTTAGGCTATTCGTAAAAAAAAAAAAAAAACGCTCGTCCAGCAGCTAGTTGCAATAGGAATCTGACTGTTAATAACGTTGATAAAATATGATGGCATGCCTACAACTAATGTAACTACTGGTAAGAAGTAATACCCATCGTATAGCATACAATTTATAATAACAACAATAATAATAATCATAATAATAACGTGGACGTGTACATCGTTTGAGTTAGCATATAAAATATTATATGGACACAAAATCGAGTCAAGGTCCGTTATTATCGGCGGATTATTAATAATAAACTTTGATGAAAATAAAACGGACGGTTAATAATGTATTTAATCTTGAGTGTGCTGCTATATGGCGTGCGCTCAAACCGAGTCTGGTATTGTGTCCATCGCGGGTCTCACCGAACGCGCGTGTACAGTATAGATAGAACGCGGAGAGACTCGATGACCCCAAATAAAAAAGGAATAATAAAAAAAAAAAAAAACAAAGTAAAAAACATCTACGCGTACTCGTGTCTGTGTGCGCGCGCGCGCGAGCACGTATATTACGAAACACCAAGGTACACCTATATAATATAATATTTATTATAAATGTCTGTGTGTGTGTGTGTGTGTGTGTGTGCACGCATATATAAATAATCAGCACAATCGGAATATATAAAATTCCTCGGGATACGCGAGTTTGTCCAACCGTGACCGAGTGTAACAAGTGTTATAATGTCAGAAACGTATACAATACGGCAATTAGGATATTTAATTGTGGAATATTATTATGATTGTTTCTTCTCTTAAAAAAAAAATAATAAATAAATATTATAGCGAATTTACAGAGTGTAATAATATACGATATGGGTAGTACAACTACATCGCCGGTCACAACACTCGTACTGCAACAATGTGGTGCGTCGTCGTGTTTTATTCGACTCAAGTAGAGCGTTGTAATAAGCTTGTCATTATTTTAAGCATTTGCGTGTGAGAAAAAAAAATGTATTTTCATTATACGCGAGCAATAAAAATAGATATAATATAATAATTCTTGTTTCAAGGGTATATCCGTTTTTTAATAATATATATGATTCGACTGATAGATTCGACTCGCGCACTTACATATTTGTATACGATTAATAATAATAATAATAATAATGTAAATAATAATAATTATCACACTGCTGCTGGTAAAAACAACAAAGAATATTATACAACAGATAGTAATAATATATAATATAATATAAGATATTATTATTATGCTGAAACTTTAACCACCTACTAAAATATAATAAGTGTCTACGACATTATTTCGTTCATTGACTAAAATATTATGTAATTAGAATTTTTTTTAAACATTTTTTTTTTGTTTTGTTGTTTTTTAAAAATAAGTCTTCATATTTGACCATGAAATCTAACCTGCAGCAATCTGATTATTCGTAACCAATGCACCCCGTACGGATATTAAAATATGTTCACACTTGACGCTATAGATTGCACATATTACTGGGATATGTTTATGTGGACAGTTTCGTGATCAGGAAGAGTATGTGATTTGTTACACGCAATTATATGTAGCGTACAGGTATTGTTATAAAATTGATAAAATTATTTATTATTATACGTTCGGGCGGATTGCACACAGAGCAACTGTTGCACAGTTATACATCTGCTATTACAATAATCGAATAATTGTAATCCGAACATGATTTTCGTAATTTGATTTATTTAATACAATGGGTATCGTTAATAGCTACGGTTCCTCGACATTTTTAACATTATTTTTCATCCATTATCTTGTATGCGAGCAAGAAATGCTAAATATTGAAATGTTATAGGTATCTACCTATTTATTAAATAAAAATAATCTTATTATCGAGTAATAACATATTATTATATGTTATTATTTAAAACTATACGCATAAAAGTACTTAATATGACGTTTACACTTTATACCTATATTTATCAAATAATAGTAATAGTTTATTAGAATATTTTTTAATTTATGTTCCAATGAGAAAGATTCGTATGAAAAACCGATGACTAAACCCGTCGTCGTTGACACAGAATCCGAATGTATCTCGTACGTATTCTACTAGCTTAATTTTTCGATCTCTTGTAAGTTTTCACTTCTCTAGACCTTCAATTTATCAGTTGTACTTATAGTCTTACTCCAAATAATACAACAATAATATAATTATATTATTATCTTCATACAATCTTTATTCGACGAAAGAGCTGAGTCTTCTCTGCTCTATGCCAAAAATTAAACTAGTTCACTGTGGATGAAATTAATTTATTTACGCGCCATCATTATTTTCGATTATTTTCTGATATTGCGGTCAGACTTTGAGTGTTATGGATTTGGTAATCGGTCTTCACTATCTTCAGACAGATAATATATCAAATTATTAATAAAGTATACGTCCGAACAATGCGAAAATAATAACTCTAAAATCCAGGAATACTTGTTTCATATAGATATAACCTATATGTTTATTCCAACCTTGGATACTCGGGGAGCATATTAAAGAATGTGTACAATAAGGCCTTAAAGCGATGTTGGGCTTTAATCAGCTCATAACGTATGAGTTTGAAACTTACTATACGACCTACGTCCATATACACTCTTAAAAATCGTTTATTGCTCATTGGTGCGGTAAACTATGAAATGCTTTTATTATATTCTTCGACCTCAATTAATGCTTTTTAAACCAATATATATATATTTACCATAACGTATTATAGCTGGAACATAGAAAATGTTTAGATTTGTACTTTTGTAGATGTTTAGGTCAATGCTAGTGTTTATCATAATACCACATAATATTTACAGACAAATCGTGAATTGAGAACATCGCTATACTACGTTTATTTAACTGCACTTTTTTAAATTGTAGTTATCATTATAATATAATGCTGTAAAATCCAAAATTGAAAAAAAATGCAATTATTTCTAAAATATTCTTTTTTTATTATTAACTTAAAGTATATATATTTTTAAGTTTATAGTTCAGTTCTGTGTCAATCATTGTTTCGTACAAACGCATCGTGCTCGTTAATGTTATCGTAATCATTATACGATAGTTCGGACAAAATTAAATTCTATGTATTATACTGTAATCGTTTATTTATTAAAAATATTAATAACCTCAATGCGCTAAAGCACAATCTTATCCCTATTTTGAGACCAGATGGGTTTTAGTTCTTAACATCAAAAGGTTTCTTAAAAGTTTAAATACCAAACTGTAGTTTTAAATTTTGAAATACCACATGAAGTCTGATAATATGTCATTTCACACATTCACACCTTTGCCACGTCCGTCCAATCAAAGCGGTCACCTACATCATTCCACTCCTATCAAGGACATTGAAATGACCCTTTACAGAATTGGGTTTCTCCGTTTTAAAAAGGTTGAATTAAAAGAACTGTACTGTCGCTATTTTCGGTGAACCTTTTTAAAAATATTTAAGGTGACAAAATTGCTCAACTTCAAAGTCATCATCAAAACATCTTGAAAAGTTCACCAACAGTCATAATTTAAGCGATGTTAGTCGTTCAAGACTCAAAGAAATTGTTGCCATCCTACCATATTGTGTAAATACAGCCTAGATCATTCACCGAAGTCTGTACTAAGTCGCTTGAGTCATCGCTCTATGTTCCAACACGCACTCCGCCAACTGTAAAGGCTGCCCGTCTTAAAAAAAAGTTACAACTAACCTACAACAAGAAACATTATTTTCTTTCAAATAGTGCAAACAAAAAAAAAAGTTTCCTAATGTTCTCAAAACCAAGGTTTTAGATGAGTATACCCAGCCCAGAATAAATACGATTACACAGAAGTCGTGTCAAATGAAAATTCACCGTCACAAATCGTCTCTACCGCGTTATCATAATTCATACCAAACTTAAATTCAATTATTAGTCTATTAATTTTCCTTTTCTCTTCTGTTTTAATTGCATTTATCGTTAAAGTTTAGTTTTTCGCTAGCCTATCCACGATTAATATTTCCACATCTACCCTCATTATCAGCTCTATAATTATCTTCTTAATTCAATTTTCATTTAAAATCTTTCATATTAATAATTATTTTCTATTCACTATATACCTAACTATTAATTTAGTATTAAATATATGCTTACTATAAATGCAAATAATTTATAATATTTCTATAATGTTTAACTCATGGCTAATGGTTATTTAGCCATGGTTTAATCTATGACAATTCATCATTTTATTATTAAGTATGTTATCTTAAATCATGTCAAATTATTATTATTACCATAGTTATAACTTTAATTAATATTTATTATATACTTATTTTGTATGTATACTGAATTAATTGTTGAACTATAATCATTTTTGGTTAGAAGCTAATAATAAAAAAACGTTTATAGGAGTAGTTATGTTCTTTTCAATTATGTACATATCAATTTAAGGGTTTCAAATGCATAATAGGTACTTAATTTATATTAATAATAAAGTTAAATAGTACTCCACATTGCTAATGATATTGCTGTTATAAAATATCTTAATAGTTAAATTTTTTAAAACATTTTATTATGGTCATTATTATAGTTTTTCATTGTGCACAGATAATTTATGTAAATTATATCATACAATATATTATTGATTACCTAGTTGGTTTATGCATTATAATCCCATTAGGTTGGTATATTTTTATATTTTTTACAGTTTAATTTGACATTTAATATGATTCATAATTATTAGGCTGTACGTATATATTTTTTTATTTTTGAGATTTGTTTTTGCAAACGTGTCCTTCAAAAATGAGGAATATTGTAGCTATCACTAACACATTATTTTATTGTGAATTACCTTCCTGATTTCCCGTCCACGCAATTGTAGATTAGCTGTAACAAACGTGGTCGTTTATTGCAATTTTTGGTTAAAAATTGAAACAAAATACATGAGGCTACAGATTTACACTTATCTCAAGGAGGCGTTGAAAAAATATTCACATTTTTGTTTCAAATTTGTAATAATAGATTTCCTAGTCACGCCAACACATCTCATAATCCAATGTCAAATCATTACATTCAGTGAGAACAAAAAAAAAACTATAAAAATACACATTGCTAAAACTATCGTAGATACATACCTACGATACTGTTTATCTATTACACTTCCTGGAATAAAAAAATCACAAAATCCACAACAATTGCATAATATATTTATATATGATATATGAATCTATTTATACTGTCACATTAATACTGTAAGAATGTAAAATATTTTATTACAATCGTAAATTAAATTTTCGTATATTATTAAAATTATTATTTATTTTTGTTTTTTCAATACCATAAATATTCGAGATCAAGTTCAATCGAATAATGTACCGTTTATAAAATAATTTAAAGAATATAAAATAATTTTGATAATTCATAATAATATATAGGGACTATATTATATATACATATATAATCCTTATATATCGTATTGTGACTCACAATACGATGTAAACTATATAATATCGTGTGTAATGTATATTAAGTTTTTAATTTTTGGTTGAGATAACTAGTTTGTGTTTGTATGTTTTTTTCAAGCCATCATAATATAATACACATAATTACACTCATTTCTATTATATTTTATTACCTACCTGCCTATTTACAGTCTTAAATTGGTTTTTTTTTTTTAGTTAAGTATATATTATGTTTTTAATTATGTCTAGAAAATATATCACGTATTATTAAAGTTTCGACTAAAAATAAATAAAATGTATCAAAAAGTGGTTTAGAGGCCATGTTTAGTTTACGTAATTTGTAGTATTTGATAACTTATTAGAGTAAGAAATGTTATGTCTTAACTTATGTATATCGTTATTTTATTTATTTTTTTTTTGTATATTATGTATTATAAACAAATATTTATGTAATGTATTTATAATTAAACACATTTTATTTGATATAAATCATAATATAATATAAACGTAGATATTTACATTTGCATAATATGTGTATACGTATTGTTTATGAATTCAATGCGTACATTTACTTTAATATAAAGGTTAATGAAATCAAAATATCTTACTTTAATTCTACAAGACATCAAATCGAAAATACTAATCGACACGTTTCATAATCTTAATGATCATAAGTATTCAATATAAAACTACTATACTACTATGAGGTTTTAACGATTTGTAGTTTGAAAATTGGCATGCAAAAGATCTACGAGAAAATGTGCAGGTATAATATAGGTACCCCTCATATAAAAGTCAAAACATATTTTAACGAACTAGATCGAATCGATTTGCGTATATTTATTGTATATTGTTTGGCTCGAGTTTGTATGAATAGGATCGATTCTTTAGTCACGATTTCAAAGTATAAATACCAAGGATAGGGTATTAAGACATGATGTTTATTATCTTAAGGTTTATAGAATTGTTGCGCTGAACGATTCTTTTCTAACGCTTGTTGAATATAAACGAATAAAATATGTAATTGGTTATTCGATAAAGTAAAAGAAAATAAATAGCAGTTTATAAGAATAATATTAAATGTTAAATAATTAAAGGATAAATACGTGCGTATTATTACCGTCATACTCGCGAGTGACTAAACGAGTAGCAGTCAAACGCTTTTAAGGTATTTTTTGTATTAGTTACTTTTACAATAACATATTATTACGGTACCTGAATTAAGTCGGCATAGTAAGTAGATAGGTGTGTAATTTAAAAAGATATCGCAGCGATTACTTTCCACACTGATCTGGTAAGAACAAACCTTGTTCATTTTAAACGTTAGGCGTAGAGTGGCTATATATACATTTGTGTAGTTATCTGCATTATAAATAATATTAATTTATGCTTGAAATTTATTTTACGATTCTTAAATTCCTAAATTAAATTTTTCTAAAATATATTACACATAACTTGTAAAAATATAAATACCGCTAAGGAAAAACGTGAAATTATTGTGTTGAACATTATTATTTTCAATATAACACGATAACTAATGAGTAGCAATTTGTTTTTGACAAAATTATAATGACAAATGACAAATCTCAAAAACGTTCATTGTGTATGAATTGAAACGAATTATTATATATTAAACATAAAATAGTGATGATTTTATAAAGATCATGATATCGGGTTAATAGTTTTTGATTTTGAAAAAATATATTTGTTTATACGCCGAGTTGGGTGTTGCAAGAACTCGTAAGTTATCATTTGCCATGCTCACTTAGGTTCAAGATGGTGAATATGCCATAAAGTCACCATGGTTATAGATCTCTAAGGTGTGAATATCAAAATACGAACTTAATGATTTATAACCATATATTATGATGGTTTATTAAATTAAGTAAAATTTTAGATTGAAATTTAAAGTATAACTTTGAGAAATGTAATCAAAATATTATACCACATTCGTTTGAGATTATAACGAGGATTTTTGGGGACTGAAATGGTTGTAAGTTTATGTAAATTGTTTATGAGTGAGTTATGGCGGTTTTTAGTGTAGAAAAAACACGAAAAAAACAGAAAAATCAATTTAAAATAAATAAGTAAATATGATTCCTAACTCATATAATAATAATGTATTCGTAATTACCTAATCAGTCGATTGAAAATTGAGAACAGTTATCCTCAGAACTAATAATTTTCTGAACATAACAGTTATTTTAAAAAATTCATATTTTTTCTTCAATAACGTAGTTATTCAAATTCTAAATTTTGGTGTTTCAAAAATACACTATACCTACGAATTCTTGAGATTTTTAATATTACTTAAGATTAATTTAACTGTAGTGATGCAAATTGATATTTTCAAATAAGAGCCCCTTTGGCTTTTATAAACTGTACGAACAATCTCAGAAATTTGAAAATATGGTCTTTAAGAATACTTAAAAATTACAAAAATCATAATTTTAATAAATTAACTTTTGAAGGGAAAAATGAGGGTGACCATGCTTGGTTAATCACTTAATATACATTTTATTATACTTTAGCATATATTATAAAAGTAAAATAAATATTTTATAATAAATAAATTGAAATGACGCTTTAATAATATGATTATGGTCATAATTATTAATAATTAAGATACAGTTCATCAATAGTTAATAATATTATGAGAAGTTGTAATTAACTGGTAATTTAAGGTCAACAAATGTTATGACTACCTAAATAGCCTAAAAAATATAATACACAATTTCCACGACACTCACTCGATCTTGACCAATGTCATGGACTTCAAGATAATTATTTATTTTATTTTTTTAAAATTATGTGTATACTTAAAGTAGTATAAATATTTGTAATTAATCATTATTAATAATTGTGTTAAAAAAAAAAAAACACTGTATTTTACGTAGTGAATGAAAATGTGTTTAAGGTAAGTAATAGGTATACTGCGTGTATAATATATTTATAAACAATATATAGTATATATACACGACAGTACAACTGCAGTACGGCGTACAGTGCAACAATTTAAGATAGAAAAACGTGTTTATTAATTAATATAATGATATGACGGAAATGCAAGGCCGTAGTCAGCAAAAAGGTTTTTTTTTTTTGTTTTGGGGGGGGGGGGTTTAGAGTATTTTATATTTTTTGACTAGCACATTTTAAAACGTTAATAAGCTCAGGAAAAAGTTTCGGGAGAGTCTGAACCCTAAACCCCCCTGGCTATGGTCTTGAGGAAATGCAATAAATTGTTAAGGATTTTCCCACTTAAACGAATTTAATAGATTTTGATGTGTTTATTATTCCCTTTACGGCTGTTTAATATTGTATAGAGTACAGTAAATAAATAAATAATTTATAGAAATCTTTGTTTTGTTGATAAACGTACAATAATTAATAATATTGTACAATCATATTATTATCCTATGGTTGATATAATGCAAATATAAGATAGAACTTTTTGATTTTAATACAAGAAAGTTAAGAACCAAAAGGTGCTATTTTGATTCAATACAATAAATTATATCGACTTGGGACCTTTTAGTTCTGGATAACTCTTAAAATAATGGGCCTATAAGGTTGGATTTGATCTTGAATTATAGAGTATTGATTAATAAACACGTGTGTATCAAAAGTTGAATTTTAAAAAATATCTATTTAGCATCTCTTAGTTCTGAGCCCATAAGTCGTGGACAAATGGATCGTGATTCGTGATAATTTATTCGTAAATCGAATCACAAATTAATTTATGATGTACCAGCCTACATGGTATTTTCCACGAGTATTCTACAGATGTTTTGGAGAGCTAAACGTTTTGTGAATTTATTGCGACCATCGTATTATAAAATGAACTATGAAGCACTTATCTAGGTATAGATAATGAAGTACTATATAACTGCCTAGGTATATACCATACCTACCTATAATACATCGACACGCTAATGGTACGACATTTCTAGCCGGGCAGCTTCCAAGGTCTCTGTCCTATTCTCGGTATCGAGTTGCTGCAGAGGTCAATGATTATCACAATCTCGACGAATTCATATATGAATTTATATTGTGTACACTGTTTATGCGACAAAAAACGTAAAACGCGTGACAATAGCCGGGAAGAGGTGTCGCCGAACGCTAGGCAGTTCATGGACCGTTGAAGAATGATGGAATTCGAACCGCGACCCGAGATGCAGGTTGAATAATATAACATGTATAGAATATAGTCTTACAATAATGAAGGGTTATAAATTAAGATTTGGGATTATGCGACGGTATGGAGAATTGAACGTTGAAGCACATCATTTCTAAAAATATTTTGAGCATGCACTTAAATAGGTAGGTAGGTACACCAACTGATAACGCTCCGCTGAACGCCATTTTACCGCAAAGTTCCATCATCAACAGATGCGAATTCTTCACATAAAACCAAATAACCATCTTTTCAACACATCATTTTTGCTCATCGAAAAAATTTAACTTACAGATTATAAAATATGTTTATATAATGTACAAACAAAAAAATAAATAAAATAATTGTTCGTTTAGTTGAACATTTTTAATAGATTCTATGTACAATATAATAATATTATGCTCTAACCTAAAATGCTAATATAACCTGCCATACATAATACATATATAATGCAAAGTGTAATTTAATATTATTTGTTGTCAATACTGGGTATCGACAAATTACATTTGAAAGCTGATACCTTAGCCATAGACTTTGGCGCCACTGCCACCTGCACCCCTTTGAAAAGTTGACACAGCTGCGTCAAAATTGAGCATTTCGGTACGCCACATGGACATGTATATAATAATATGTTAATATGTATTCAGACGGATGGCGATTTTGCATGCGTGAACTCGTGTTGACTTTTTGTCAAATTAGTACAATACCGAATTCAGTTTAAATGTCAAATTGAATGTGAAATATTAATTTTAGACATAAATCTATTTTATCTAATGAACGATGTTGGACAGAAATCATGGTCCGATGAATTAAACATCAGTTTAGTACATGAAATGCATTATGTCGAGTCATAGTAGTGATGAAACTAGATTTAATATGATAATATGAAAAAAAACATTTAAAAACTGCAATAGACATTTTTTTGCATACGGAAAATAAATTACTATATAATTATAGTTGTTAAAAATAATATGTGGTATCACTATTTTTTAGTTACTATTCCTAATTCAATTTAGCAGGTATTAGGTAAGTATCGTAGTTGAAATATTATAGGTGGTATTAATTAGGCAGCAGTTTTATTATCTAGCTACAGTCACTATTTGTCTCTGCTGAGATTTAGTAAAAAACAACTTGGGTGTATCTACTATGAATATTAATCTTTTCTACTATAATTTATAGCAAAATATTGTATTTTGACCTTAATAATTATGATTACAGGTTTAACTATTGACTTTAGTATAAATAACCATTATTTTGTAATTTTGTAATACAACTATAATACGTATTGCTATTCCAACTGTAAGTAAGTGATTAACCGAATCGTATTAACAACTTAAACTAATTTGAAAGCTGTTCTCCGGGTAACTATTATAGATTCTGAGCGAAGTGATCATGAGTGTATTGATTTATAACGATATGTGTGTGTGTGTTTTTTTTTTTGTTGTTTACACGATAAGTACGCGAAATAATGCAGGGTATCATAATTCTGGTGCAGAAAAAGTGAATCTAGTTGATGTATTCAAGAGGCCAAAATAGAAAATTCACAATATTTTTCAAAAGCGTTGGGAAAAACAAAAAAAAAAAATAATAAGAAAAAATATGGATTTTTACGCAAAACCGATTATATTTTTTGCTGTAACTCAAAAAAAAAAATAACCATTAATACATATATTTTTTTTTATCGAATTTTTGCATAAGTATTTTCAATAGATTATAACATTTTAAAAATATTTAAATATTTTGGACTTTTTGAATGTATAATAAATTTTTAATTTTTATTAGTTTTTTGAAAATTATTATCGATAAAAATGTTTCTTTGTCAAAAAAAACTATAAAATGTTATTTAAAGTTCTTCATAAGTTGTTATAGGTATCATTATTAAAAAAAATTAAGCATAAGTTTACAATAGTTTTTTTATGAGCGTCTAAAGTTAGAATTTCAATACAATTCGTTAAAATCGTGAAAATTTGCAAATTATTTCGAGTTAGAAATGTATACAAATTTATCTTTTTGTGTCTAAGACTGGAAAATTAAATACAAGTATCCTCATAAGTTCTTTTATTTAAAAAAAAAAAAAAAAAAAATAAGTTTTGGAAAGTTAAATTAATTTTTCATGAGTATTGAAGTTTAACTTTTTTCGACATTAGATATTTTCCCGTAATTAATGATTTTTATGGAACGCTTTTATTAGTTTGTTGTTATTCAAAAACGAATAACCATAAATACTTAAAAATGTCACCAAATATACATATTAACAATTTTTTTTAAATATTGTAATTTTAAAAATATTTTGACTCTTTTTAAGCATTTATAGACATTTGAAATTTTAAAAAGCATTTAAAATTTATATTTTGACAAAATTCATCAAAATCACGATTATAAAATGTTTAATTGTATAACTAAGGATTGAGAATTTAAAACATGGATTCTCATAAGTAGTTTATACTGTTCCTAACCAAAAATTCTAAAGAATATACAAACATAGTTTTTTTAATAGATTATTTAACTTCAAATTTAGAGAAAATTAGATATTTAAATAAAGAATAATAATTTTAGTCAGGTATATTGTTATTTAAAAATATTATTCGTAAGTACTCGAAACTTTTTAAGTTTATTACTACTTATGTAGATTTTATATACACAATGGCATATTTCCAAATGCAATGTTTTTGGCAATAATTAATTCAATCTGTCGTTTTACTAATAGTAAATAATAGTAAAATAAATTACTTTTATGGCAATAGTATAATAAGATATATCTACTGACTACCGAGTTATATAGGCTGACAGACGGTCTTCGCTCAGAATGGTTTTTCATATATAACGATTATTTTCTATCATTGAATTCAAATTTAAAACACTCATTACAGTAACCCACCCGACACCTACTGTACAGCAGAGCGGTATTCACTTGTCCACCTTTTTTATAATTGAAATAAATATAAATTCTATTAATCGAAGTTAATATTTTTTTGTACCACGATGGTGAGACAATTGATCTATATGATATGATCTATTTTAAGTACGAACTAGAATATTAAACGGTCGGTCTATAGAAATACATGACATTTCTTTTTTTTAATTCTCAAAAATTGTATCTAAACAAAAAATAAAAATTATAGGAGGTAAACATTCCTCATTTCATATAGTTCGTTCACTTAATCTAAATTAGTGCTTATTAGTCATGCCTACTATAGGTACTTCATTGTTTTCACTTTAACCAATTATTAGTTATTTATATGTTCAGTCAAGTTATGCATTAATAATAATTACTTATTATAATTATTTTCAGCCCTTTTATCAGTGGGGATATTTTAATTTTCGATCAACTATATGTTCTAATATTATATTTTAGTTAATATATAATAGGTACGTTTCCATTGGTTCCGATACTGATACGAACAGGAAATAAAATTATGCTATTTTTTTTATTATTTTTTTTTTCATTATTACAAACACCGACCACGCCTATTTTAATTAATAACATTGCAGGCTGTGGTTGTGGACGTTGCGGTTTGATTCGCAGCGGGTACCTATAACCAAGTAAGTACATATTATACAGTACTTTCCTCGAACACAACAGTAAGTTACAGTGTCATTTCCGCATCGACCTTACAATACACATCATAGTCGCAATCCTCCTCATGGGGGTATAAGTACGTTCGAAAAATAATAGACGCATAGGCATTGCAAGCACTCATAAGAAATGGCAATTTTTTACTGGGTATTATAATACGAAGTTTTTATGATATCGATATAGAGAATGGTGAACGGTTCAAGGACAAGGTCGACCGGTGATTAGTGTGCAATATTTATAGAAGTGCCACACCGGTGCGAAAGAGGGATATGGACAGAGTGAAATAGATAGTTTGAGTTTGTACGAGCTAGAAAAAGAGCTAATAAGCGTAGATGAAGACTTAGATACCGGACTTCACGACGGATGGCAATTCACGAGTGCGTAGGTATATAACATATTATGTGTACCATGTACGTGTCTTAGGTTTTTTGTTTTTAACCCCCCCGTAACGATATTATTATCGCTACCAAAATAATTCGTAGCTAATTATGTAACCGTGGTTATATTATAATTTTATCCTAATGTCGCTATTATAATATTATGTTTAAATATATTAAATTATCATAATTTTAATATCCTTATTGTTTTCATGAATTTTGAATATTGATTTATGACATCTTTGGTGTAGTACATAGTACCTATACCTAATATACCTATTGGCTATTATCATTATTTTTGTTTGTTATGGTACAGATAATCTGTGCATTTTCTATAAAAATTATTTTTAATGAGCACAAATAATTAACCCTTGAGGGTTAGAGTAACTTAAGTATGATTTTTTTTTAATGTTATTTGACGGGTTCAAATATTCGCTTCAGAGTATTGATCAAAATATTTCAATTGAAAAAATACTTATTAATTTATTAATTATTATTTGTTTGGCTTACTTGCTATTCATGATCGGTTTTAGATTATTTGTAGGTTTATATCGAATATTGTATGTGATTGACTTATGTTCAGAATACTATACATAAAAACTATAAAGTATCAGAAACGTTGTCGTACTACAACTATATTATTGTAGTGCTGTAGTACAGATCAAAAATTATATGATGCTATGTTAAGACTCCGGTAAACTTTTTTTTTATAAAAAAGAGAAATACTATTATAAAGTTTTACTTTTCATAATTATTATTTTCTACACCTGAAAACAATAGTAAAATTGTAAATTCAAAATTATTTTTGATCCGTGTATTACTTACTGGTTATTCGTATAAGAATTTGTTGTTTTTTTTTTATATGTATACTTTTAACCTTATAGACATTATTATAACTTCCAATAGTTATAAAGAATAAAGGGTATCATTAAATATTTTGTGTTCTCTGATAGTTGTTAATTAATTTACGAGCTCTGATATAGAGGAAAGTATAGGTAATTACTAGTTATTGTCCATGTTATTTTAGAAAATATCTACACCTACTTAAATAAATTTGCATAAACAATAACAAGTAAAATAACACAAGATTTATGAATTAATTCAATGTTATTATTTTATCGAGGAAATAAATTTGATCACCAAATTAAGTACATATCTGCAATATCTAAAATGAATATGTTATTACGTTTGAAGAATATTCTTTTAATTTATTTAAATAACAATTTTATGTATAATCAAAAATTAATTATTCAGTATTCTTATGTGGATTCAATTCTTGAAACACAATATTGATAATTGATATCTCATTAGTCATTACTTATAATGTTTGTCCATTATTTTAAATTATTGTCGTATGAGCCTAAGTGCTGTCACTGGATGATTTCTTCAACAAATGGATACATATTCTTAATTATTCGTTTAGCACTCATATTATGTTTATTGCACCACCAATTGTTTGATAAAAAAAATTGTTATACACAACTTAATATTATAAACTTTAAACAATTTAAAAAAAAATGGCAGGTACCACTCTGTTTTTCAGTAATGTCGAGTGGATATCTGTAATGGATGTATTTGAATTCAATGATTTATATCATTGCATACGAAAAATGACTCTGAGCGTAAAAGGTTTGTCAGCCTATATTACTAAGTATATGTATATCTATATTATTACTATTAAAGTAATTTATTTTTCTTTTAGTTATAAATTAATTTTTACCGAAAACATTGCGTTTTAAAATGTTATTATTGTGTGTATAAAATATTAAAATATATTTAAAAAGTTTCAAATACCCACGAATAATATTTTTAAATATTTGCTTATTGAACTTGCAGTGATTTGTATTGATATGAAATATCATAGCTATTATTAGTTATTAGTTCATTACCGAACAAATGGTATATTATTTTAGGTTTAAACTTATGGATTATTATTATTTATTGCGCTTTAGTATTAAAAAAAAAAAACAATTTTAATGTGTGCTCGGGTAACGGATCATACCCCCTGAGTGTACTTGGCGTCTATGCTTACTATAGTACTACCTACACATTATTACATTAAAAAATATGTCCATCAGAATTCATAAAGATTTTCAAAAATATTTTATTGAATAGTTAATATTAAATAAAAATGAAAGAAGAAGAAAATTATAATATTTAGAATGTATTATTTAATATTCCGTTTTAAAACTTAAAATACATTATATTTTACTAATTTTTGAGAATAATGTTAATCATAAATGTATACTATAAACGAATATGATAAAAATTTGATTTATATTTACACATTGATAAAATTATGTATTTATGGATGTAAAGAGTTAGTGAGAATTAGCCAATGACCCCATCCCGTAATTTTTTACTTAAAAACCTATTGGACTTAAGCTCTATCAATTTTCAGACGTCAAAGGGTTACTCGGTTACATTCCAAGTATATACCTATTATGACATAATCATAACGATAAAGGATTGGATTAAATCTCTAAGTAATTAAATCTACTGTGAATGTCCATAGTTATAATTTCCTTGTTAAGATTATTAAGTTAAATTACAGGGCCGTATTTATAAATTTGTGCTCCCGGGCATATAATTTATATCACCCCCTCGTTTATAAATGTTTCATTTAATTATTTTTGTGCATTGAATATAAATTTTCAGCCGATGCATATACTTCTGATGTTTTCATCTTTTCAAGTTATAAAAAAACTGTACTTGGTTATTACATTATCATATGCCAACTTTCTAGTAGTCAATTCGTTAATTATAGTCACAAATTACATAATATGTATTAACTTTGAATTCTAAATCATCAGGTAAATTAACTTCTTATAGATAAACTATTTCATAATTTTTTTTTGTTTCTTTTTTTACGCTTAGGAGTTGTTTCATAAATATTTACATCACATTTTCTTAATGCTTTTCCTTGGTATTGTAAAAATATTTTGTTGTTTCTGAGATTTGAAATATACTTAATTAATGTATTTTAATGTTCACAAATCGTACAAATATCAATATTAACTGATTGTAAAAGTTGACTAATGACATTAAATCTTTGAAGTAGTTTCTCCAAAGCATTAACATAAATGTAGTTTCAAGACGATTCATTTCACGAAGTAAGCTACAACCTTCATTACGTGTAATATGTTTTTCATTTAAGTTAATCTATAAGTCAACTAAAGTTTGCTTCACCGTTCCCCAGTTATCATTAAAAGTTTTTCATGCATCATACCGCGCTGACCATCTCGTTTCAGATAGATTTTTCAATGGCAAATTAACTTTAAGTAGATCCTAACGACGAATAGAAGCTGAAAAGAAGGTATAAACATTCCGGATAAAACAAAAAAATAAATTAACTTCTTTACAACTAGCCGCATAAGATTCAATCAAGTTAAGCGAATGAGACAAACACGGAATAAAATCAGCCAAAGGTGCAACTTCACGGATCATAGCTTGAAGATCAGAATTAATGCCAGACATATTTTTAGCGTTATCGCGTGGTTGTCCTCGTAAATATGAAATATTTAAATTGAATTTTTTAATTTAGAAAAAACTACATCAGCCATATTTTGAGACCTGTGTCCGATATTTTCAAAAAGCATAAAAATCTTTCTACCGGTAATCTATCACTGTTAAATTACTTAAATATAAATGAAAGTTGATCAATATAACCAATATCAGGAGTTGAGTTAATGATAATTGAAAAATATCAAGCTCTAATAATTTCTTCTACAACTTTATTTTGAACTTTTTACCATTAATTTAATAAATTTTTTATATGTAAAATGAGACAAATAGTTAGTATGACCTTTACCATGATTTCTATAAGTCGATATATATTTGTCCAAAAACGAATTGAATTTTGCTATCAATTCTAGGCACATCATAAAATTACCATTATGTAAAGACCCAAACTGCTCATTATTATCGCTAAATGGTAAGCTCCAATATAATAAAGATTTCACGACACCACAAACTCTTGTTAGGACATTTTTCTAATATTGTTTTTTTGTTTCTACTTGATATTAAAGAGTTTTATTAATCTTATTTAATTCTGAAGATCTATTTTTCATTTTAATTACATATGTTTTATGTGAAAGAGAGTTTTTATACTTGTTGATTGATTTTGGTCTTTTCCAATCTGAGAAACCATTTCTTGAAAATTCTGAAAAATTTTGAAATAGACAATAAGGAACGTAAAAAACTACACCTTTACTTTTTGAATAGAACAAGATAACTTCTACATTTCTCACTATTGATTAAAACAGTTTAAAAATAATTTTTATTTAAATATCTATGGACATTCCCAAATGAACCTTTGCAAACTGATATATATATAATGATAAAGTCATTTTGGTCGACTAAAATTTGAATCCAAATTTTAACTGTAGCCGTTTTTACAAACATAATCAATAGCAAATTCACTTATATTTCAGTCAACTGGATCAGTCCTAAAAGCAAGTAAAAACAAATAACCTTACAAACACTTGTGAATTAACAAACATTATCAATTGTTTGTTTTATTAAACTAAAATATTTCAATAATTTCAATTAAACTAAAAATATTGAACTTTAACCTGGTAATGAGAGAAATCGGCATCATTTAGAATTATATCCTGCATTTCATTTAAAGAAATCTCGCTATTGTTGGACCTAGAATATTAAAAACAAAGTAACATAATATGATTTAATTAAAAATATTGTGTACAATAGGTATTTAAAGTATTTTCATAGTTTATCTTATATGTTTTTTTTTTTTTTGATATAAAGTTATATGTTGTGAATAAGTAATTATTATTTATACTAAACTAGTAACAGCTACAAATAGTTTAAACCGTATAGGTAAAAATAATAAAACTTACCTTGTTACATAATATAATATATATGTATTATATCAATCATCAATATATCAACGCATCATACATTCATAAAAATATATACGTATAAGTCATAAGTGTATAACGTATTTATACTAATATATTAATACTGTCATATGTCAAAACTCACAATGCAATAACTATCGAATATCGGATATCACTATAAAATTATTATTGTTTTGACTTATTAAGTAAAATAGTTAACTAATTTATAAAAAATAATTTTTTTCAGAACATTTTTATCATCTAGTTATTATCATTATTATTTTGTAGACGTAGGCACGGCTATAGGTAGCAATACCACAGAAATTGATGGAAATAGTTTTATAAAAATATTTTCCAACTCATAAATAAAATTGTAAAATTTATCATAAGGCATCATCAAATTTTCCTGACATACCTTAAGAGTATAATCTATTGAATACTGTTCAGCCAACTGTAAGCTCAAACTATTAACTTTATCCAATAAATTCTGTCCTCTGTTTTCAGATTCTTTCCTCAGTTTAATCTCTTCCACAAGCATTTCATAAAGTCTAAGTTTCTGTGGAGTATTTGCTGATAGATGCTTAAGTGTCTAATTTTTTTTTTTCATTATATTTTTAAAATAATTTCGTCAAAATATTTTGCCGCCCCCGAGCATATGCCTACCTATGCCTCCCTCCATAAATACGGACCTGGTTATTTGAATAAAACTACAATATTGTTTGTTAGTGAAGTACAGACATTAATTTACAGTACAGTAACATAATATTATATTTTGAAAGGTGAAGTTGCATTTTCATAATACTATTGTTTATAATTTTATATTTGAAACTTTGAGCATTTCTTCCTGGTACAAATTTACCTTGAACAATGCCTCCCGATTATTATTGTTTCTTTGATGTTTTGTTAATATGATAGTAGTACGTATCAATTTAATGATGATAAAAAGATTGATGATGACAGATGATTTAAAAATAACGGATACAATTGATTTTGTTTCATCTAAATTAAATACACATTTGATGCAATCTCTGTTTTTAAAACCAGCGTATTACTGTATAGTATCATTATTTTTTTTTTTTTTTGTTTATTCATTAGGTCACATTAAAACACAAAATTAAAACATTGAATAAGAACTATTTTTATTTAAACAATTTATTATGTAAACTTCATAGTGATGATGCCACACTCTGACATGCCACCCGCAGCTATTGCCACAATCACCTATACGTATTAACACAGCAATTTTTCGTTTAACAGATCTAATTCTGTGTTATCCTTAATATCAACGATAATTGACCAAATGCCAAATTTAAAGGTGAGAATATTATATGTATTTGAATTTTGGTATTCACGATATTTTAATTTATAATAATTGTGTAATGAGCATTTTTAAATCATAATAGGTATCTATTTTATATATTTACTTATAAAAGTTGTTTAAAAATTGAAATATCGTAAGACACCAACATACAAATAACACAGATAGATACCTCCTAATAATGTTCCCACTTTTATGTTTGATAGTAGGTAGATTTACTTTAATATTAAAACTAACAACACAAAATATATGATTCTTCTGACCGTAAATTTGCTAAATTATACGCTTATTTTTGAAACGTCCTCTTAAGAACCTGTACAATGTTATTATGCAAAATTAAAGAAAATGATTATTTTTTAAAGTATTCAAATTTGTTTTATTATTTTATCATACAATAATGCTATTGGTAACTATTTATTTAGTTTAATGAAAATCATGCGTTCCACATTCCACAATCGACTATGTATCTTTTTATAATATATTTAACGTGCCTATATAGGCGTTCGATAAATTACGCCATTGCTGATTTTCCTATCTGATATAGTATTAAATTATTTAATAAGATTAGTATATTAACACAATGTAAAGTTAATATTAATACAAATTAATTAAAAATATATCAATCAAAATTTGTTTATTTTACCTATAACTCGAAAATACACTTATATAATAACCAATATCACCCATATTAAAATTAAATTAAAAAAAAAAACATAGACTTTTTAATCATATTATATTTACTAATGGAAATAGTTAATTTTTTAAAATAAAATTTGTATTTGGTGGAATTACCAAATGTTTGGATTAATTTTAAATTATTTTACATAACTTAACCATGAACCTATTTACACCATACAAGTAACACATCGGTATTGACGTATAAGTTGATAATATGATTTGTATATTAATATATGATATTATATTAAAATAATAATTATTATTATTATATAATATATGCGATGTTATTATAATTAGTTGATTACCGTAATCGTATTATAAATAAATTATAATTCTATCCTAAGAAAAAGGAGCAGCCTACTTCGTTTTTTTTATGTGCAATTGAATTATCATTGAATTTAAATTTAACACATCTATTACAGTGATATATTAAATATTCAATGCTGAGCTACACTTGAAATATATTGTACAGCATAACGACTTCCGGGACTTTTTATATTTCTTTATTATAATAATATCTTATAAATTACAATCGCGCAGATTATTTTATTTCCTTTCATTTTAATTACCAGTTACTATATTGATAACTATGGTAGGTAAGTATTAAATGTATAGTTCCTTAACATGACTTTTGATTTAATATTATGACTTGTGGTGAAGAAAAAACCATTGTTCATTTTAAAAATTACATTTAATTAATTGATTATTTATTTATATAGTATAACTATGATAATTTACTGTGCACAAAGCATCAATAATAAATTATAATACTGCCCTTTGGATATCTTTTATTTTATGATAAAAATAGGTAGTTGATTGGATTTTGATCAAAAATTGATTTTTCAATTTGAGTTAACACAGTTTTGAATTTGTTAAATTATAAGTTAATTATGTTATTTCAGTGTGCAGTTAGTTTATTTATAACATTCATTCTTATACAATCTGCAATTGATAAAAATAATTAAGCATTGCGTAAAAAATGAAAAAAAGGTAAATAATTGTGATAATTAAGGACTATATTTTTAAGTTAATCGTTATTATAATATAGGTACTTAATATTTATTATTACTTATTCGGTTAAAAATAAACGTTAAAATAATTAAATTTATTCTTAAAACTAATTGTTTTTAATTGATTCTAATTTTTTTCACGAGTCTGCAATTATTGTAAATATTTATTTACCGAATTTTATTGATTTTCCATTTTAGTCATAAAATAAAGGTCATATTATTATGTATTATTTTTATTTTAATCTAATATTATATATCAATTTGTAAAATGGCTAATGTTGATACAACTAATCGTAGTCATTTGTCGTTCGTCATTATGCTCATTAACATTAACAACATATTATAACATTATATAAGTTTTAATTGAATTAAGTTTTGTATTGAGTGTAGTATACTTTTTTTATAATTTTTATTTTTGAGAACAATTTATGTTCAAACCTGGAAATGTTTCCAAACTTTTATGATATCTATGTATAAATGTGGATCAGTCACATACCATCATTAACAATTTAAAACACAACTATTCAAAATGATCGGTAATAATAGTTATGATTTACGTTTTTAACTTATTTCCTGTAACAACACGTGGTCTCCTACGTACCATCAATGGTACGCTTACCATAGCTTAAAAACTTCTGGTGTAAATCAAATAATATGTATCAATGCAATTGTTATTATATGTGAATTATGAGGGAATACAAAAACGATTATAAAATATTTTTTATCGATAACGTATTTTACTTGACAATTTTGCAATAGTCCGGTTCAGAATCATTGCCATATATTATTATTATGTATAAACACGTAGGTAGGCATAACTTGTAGGAGTCCAGTTACGGAAGTCTCGAACTTGTTAAATTGAAACATTAGAAACAGATATTAGATTTAATCTTAACAACAGCATAGTACAAATATACGTATTATTGTTGAAACAACTTATTTACACCCCTTAAATGAATTAACTACCCATAAGTATCTACGTTATTATGAGGTGGCGCATTATTATGGTGTTGACTGTTGAAAATATTTATACAATTTATAAGTTTTCAGTTTTCTATAAAATTAAATTTGTTTTGTCAGAATATATGGGCAGTGTAAGTTTAAATGTTTAACGATGAGAGACTGGCCAATTTCTGGTTAAAACGAGTACGTTGTTAGGGTATAATACGTCGATGACTAAGAGGCCAAAAGTTGTACCATATGTACTATTTTTTTAAAAATTTTTTTATAATTCCATCGAATTAATTTATGACGTTTTCTTATTTTGCAAAACATCATAAGTCAATACTATTATATTAAAACATGTTTTTTTGTTACTTTCATTTTTGTGCTTTTAGCCCAAGATTGTTTTTTGAGTGCTAATTATAACAACTCCTATATTAATAAGACTTATTGATACAATAAATATTTTATCGTTATCTAAATATTAGGCAAACAAATATAAAAAGTCCAGACTTGTTACGTTTGTTTAAAACTCTAAAACAACTTAGTAAATTAATTTAAATTTGTATTAAATTAACAATTTTTAATACGTTCATTAAGACATTGTATGTCCACTGTAAAAATATATTATAATTGCCATTTATAACAAGTCACATTTAAATTTAAAAGAGACATTATATTTACGTTGACAAAAATGCCAAGGCTTAAAATGTAGTAATTTATGTAATCTACAGAATATTTTTTACAAATAACTTAGTTGTAACATTGAAAAAAACTACAATATAAATTATTTGGTTTAAAATAGTTGAAAAAAATAAAATTGCTCTCCTGTAAAATGTAATGTTTGTGTCATACAACTTTTGGCCTCTTAGCCATCGATATGGGTACCTAATCAATTTTGACGAATAAATAATTATTGCACTTATCTTGTGTCCTGTGAAGTGGCACTACTGAGTGCTTACTGCTCACCTTTTTTTCATTCAACTATTGTAAGTTATTTATTATCGAAATTACTTATTATTGTACAAATTCTTGTATAAATTTTTATTTATTTTTTTTTTTGACACAAGAAAAAAATGATCGCGTTAAATTATTTTAATAATTTACCACAACTATCCTGTAGTCGAGATAAACAAAGGGGAATGAGTATCTATAGTGTTAGGTTGTCTCATATCTACATTTTTAATATAACTTCTGTCACAACTATTGGCATCAAAAAATTTTGGCAATTAAAATGAGGTTACCGGTCGTGAATTGCATATATGTTAATATTAATCAAGGATACTATGACTTCTGAGAGCCATAAAAATTAATTATTTAACATAGTTTGCTAAAACGCATTAGGTTTCTAGTCGAAATAGATAGGTTATTGACAATGTTTAATTTACTCAACAGACAAGTTTATTGATATCGACATTATACGCAAACCATTAAATTCGAGAAAGCTGAACAATAATATTGTTATATTAGGAGTCAAGGGAACATGTTAATAAAAACCAATCAATGTTCAATTTCAATCGACAAATTTATTCAATATATTTTTACTCTTTTTTAAAAATGAATGAAACTATTATATTATAATATATAAAGTATTTATAAATAATAATAATAATACATACAGAATTTAATGGATGACATATACTAATGAATTCAAAGAAGTACCGCGTTAATAGATACAATTAATTATTTTTCTTTTATTATAACTAATTTTAATTTATACGTGCAATAAAAAATGAAGTAAGTTAAAAAAAAATCTAAACATATTTTATTAGTTGTTAGATGACAAAATTACATTCAGCCACTCTTTATATTCCTCCACATTCACAAAATATACTTTAAAATCATCTTTTTCGAAACTAGATTTTAATCACTTCTATTTTTATTTCTCCAATATTCAATATATTTCTAATTTTAACAAAATTTGAATATTATACTGAAATCTATAATATCAGCTACAGTAAGTACTGAGTAGATTTTGGATACCGTCATGCTTCATTCACTTCGACGAGAGATCATTTTATAATACATTAGTGTTTTTAACTTAAGAAAATACTCTGTGCAGCAGTATTTGTAGTAGTGGTTTTACTTACACTTAGAAAAAAATTCTGATTAAAATTTCGAAATAATATAATAAGGTATTTTATTTTTTTGATTTTTCATGTTAATGTTAATTGTCTACAAATTAAAAAAATGTATATGATTGTTAAAATTAACGTAATGAGAATATATATTGAAATAACACGTTAAAACAATAAGAGATTATAAAGTTGCCTCTCTCGCTTATATAAGGCTTAACCTTGTATCATGGAAAGAGAATGTAGTTGGATTATGATATAAATATATACAATTAACGTGTTGTTATAAGAGTAATCAATAATTTTAATAATTATTAAATTTTTTCATTAAATTCAAAATAATAACAAGCGAAAATAACACATTATCAATATTCTTAAATAATATTTCCGTACAATGTTAAAATGAATATTCAGTTGACATTACAAAACTGTAGAAGGGCGTCACCCGTTACCGCGCAAATGTAAAAAATATACATAGGACAAAACTACATATTTTAAAATACTGGATATCCCATTACCGCACACGTATATTATTGACGATTATCATCGTTTATCCACAATAATCTATAACGACATTATTAAGCTTTATCTGTAAAAGATTGTGTATATATTTGTAGTGAATTTTAAATAGGTCTTTGAACTATTGCACGTGACATTAAATGAAATCAATATTATAAATTTTAAACTTTATACAAATAATCGTGGAATTAGTTCCATTCATTTTGACAATTATAACTTTCGTTCTATTAGAACTAATCAAAGTTCGGGTGATATTGTTTGGCAATGTGTACAAAAAACATGTAGTCAAACTATTGTCGCCAACAATGATAAAACAGTTTTAGTTCACAGTAATATTAAAGATCATCAACACGATGAAGACAATGATGAACAAAAAAAATAACTACAAAAAATTCGTACAGTTATTAAACGTAAAGCTATTGAAAATATTTATGAAAAGCCAATAAAAATAATTCGAAAAGAATTGTTAAGTATCAAAAACTCCCAGGTATGTTCTTCTAATATAAATTCTCTTCGAAAATTCATGTATCGAGAAAAACGAAAAACTTTACTTACTGTCCCATCATTTATAACCGATGCTATTCAGAAACTAAAAGCCGCTTGTACTGAGAAGAAATTTAAAGAAACATTTGTTCACGTATTTGAAGATAATAAAATAATAATTGTAACTAGCAAAACAAATTTATTATTTCTCAACGACAATACGGAAACTCTTTTAGTCGACAGTACATTTACATATTGTCCAAAACATTTTTTTCAGCAATATACAATACATGGTATAACAAGAGGCCATTACGTTCCACTAGTTTTTTGTTTTGTGCCATCTAAAACTTTAAAAATGTTATATTCGTATGTGAAGAAATTTAAAAAGCCTATGTTTACAATTAACAGAAGTAACAGTAAATTCAATCCATCATTATTACTTTTCGATTTTAAAGTCGGAACTCATACTGCAACGTGTAATGTATTTAAGAATATTAAAATTAAAGCATGCTGATCGAAAAATAAATTCTATTCCAATACTTCATAATGAGTACAAAGATAAAAATTCAGAAATTGGGGAGTGGCTTAAAATGTTTTTCGGATTACCATATTTATCGGCAAATTTGGTGTCGGATGCTTTTAATGACGTTTTACCTGAAGCTCCAAAACATACAAAATGCATGGCATTTGCTATTTATGTGCTTGAAAATAATTTAGACACTAAACAATTTCCTTTTCAGATGCAGGCTGAAAAACCTAATGGTACAAATAGAACGACTAACGGTGCTGAATTATACCATAGTCAACTTTGGTTTGAATTTTATATGCCACATCCATCTATTTTTTAAGTTGTACATATGAAAACTGTTTATTAAAATATTGGTGGTACTTATTTATTTTATATTTTTTAGATTAATGTTTTAATAGATCAACAAGTGATTAATGAAGCGAAAATGTGAGAAATTAAGAAGGGAACTGATACGATACATTGAGGGGAAATATGATCAAGAACAAGAAGCCATTTTGGTATATCAGTACTCGCTTTTACAAACAAACTTGGAATATGTAGAAAAAACAAATATACCTACAATATTTATATTTAAATTATTACATTTGTATTACTATTGTTTTATTACTATAAATTATGACTATAAGAATCTATATTATAGATGTTATTTTTAATTATTTTGATTATTTTGAATTTAATTCTACCTAAGTAATGTTTTTTTAAATTTATGGTATCCTACAATAGTACGATAGTACTCATTGTGTGTAAAATTAGGCTATACCTTTTTATAAATCTATGTGATATCGTAATACATTTGTGTGTGGTATTGGGTCATGTTTGTGCGGTAATGGAAAGCGCCGCTGTAGAATTACAATAAAAACTGCTTAATATAGTTTAAGTTTAAAACTGATGCACAATAAAATTTATCATGCTTTCGAAATTGATAAGTACTTAATTAACCTGTATAAAATATTATTTTAATTTAGAATTTACACTCATTATATATTGGGTCATATAAAAATGTTAACGTGTACTCGTTCTACTAGAAAAAAAAGTGATAACGACCTACTAAAAAAAAAAAATGATAATTGACAGATTATGTTTCATCATGTAACTGGTTGAGCTATGATAACTTTCGGTTAAAAGTTAATAATAATAATAAAAAATATTATGTAGGTATATATTTTAAAGTCAAATAATAATTAAAAATTTTTCAAATTCAAATTTGTAGAAAGTTATTTTGAAATATAATATGTGAACGCAATTTATTACAACACAAATGTTTAACTTGGGTATTTATTTAAATAATACTATACTCGTGTATAAATATAGCTCAAAAGAATAAAAACCACATTGACTATAGATAATAAATAATAATATATCATATCACTTGTAAGCATAAATTAAATTATTATACCTAACACAAGGTGCCGCTTAGGATGGATGTATCAGGACGTGGGCAATAATTTCAGTGTGAGTAATTTGTTTTAAAAAATGTATTTATAATAAAAAAAAAAAGCCATAAAACTATAAATTGTATACAACAATTTTCGAACTAGGTCGTTTAAAATTAAAAAAATAATCAACTGATAAACATAAAATGCTACATTGCTATTCACACACACAATACGACATTAAAACGCTAATTATTATTAATATTAATACTATTTTTTTTATAGCGATTTTTTAGTTTAAAATATTACATATTGTAATAAACAATAATACGTTTTATACTTGTGTAATATGATTTATTGTATTATCGAGTTTATCTTGTTTTGCATATCACTGTTGATTTTTAAACGTTTTTCGATTTTAATAAGAGTTTGTTTTTATTTATTCATTCATAAAGTCCTAATGAAAATCAATCGTAAAGATTTAGTTTAGGTATTTATATTATGTTTGCGTTTTATAAATATAATAATATACAGGGGATTCATCAATCATGCATATTGCGCAGTTCATATTTTCCATTAATAATGAATCTATAAAAATTCAGATTTATATTTTTTTTTTACTTTTTAAGTTATACTTAAAGAGCATATTGTAACTAAATAATCTCAATTTTTTATAACATTTAAGGAGTTTCCCAATACAAATTTTTTTTTGAGAACTAATCTTTCTTACTGTAATTTTTTAAGTGAATTTAAAAATTTAAAATACATTATGTAATATTTAGTATAGCTCGTCTTATTGAACTTATTTATTTTTTTACAATTTATCAAAATATGTTAATAGATTAATATTCATTATTTATTATTATAATTTTAAAATTATCATACCCAAATCTTTTAAGTCTATTATCTTAAATCTTTTATTTTTAGTACACAATATTAACTACCTAACCCAAAAAACTACTTAACAACTTGGCTCAAAATTTTTATTGAGGAAAAAAAACATTTGAGATCTATTCGGTTAACAGTTAATGGGAAAAAAGGATAATTCTCATTTAAAATAAAGAATTTGGTATGACAGAACACTCCTTAAATGGTATAAAAATCTAAAATATAGAAAATATGGTCCTTTTATAAGGATGTCCTAATATATTCTTAAATAGATAACTTTATAAATTCTTTAATTATAGGTAATTGAAAATTTTAAAATAGGATTTGATTATTTTAAAAATTAAATGAAAAAAATTGGGATGAGCATGACTTTTGAATCACTGAGTTCATAAAAAAAACTTATTCAATTTGCTTTAAAAATATCTTGTCGTAAGATAAATGCAATCATTATACCTATAATTACCTACTATTTAAATCTAGAGTATAACATATATTATCATATAGGTACTCCAAGTGACAATCGTACCGACATCTCATCGATTACCGTTCCAATCTACAATATAGGCAATGAAATAAATTATAAAATTTAACATTTCTATGAAAAACAATACATTTTTTTATTATTTTATTTTATCAAAAATCAGTGTCTCCTTGACTAGTTTTCCGACTACAAGGATCTGTTTGATTTCTTGTTTCCTGACACGTCGATATATCTATGCAGAGAAAAACGATATAACGTATGAATTTTATTCTTTCCTTGCTAAGAGTATAGTAAAACTACGTACCTCGTATACGTACAATTTACGATGTAGGAACCTACTCATCCTAATTTAACCTAACCTATCTATTAGCAATTTAAATGTCAGTGCACATAACATGCGTTTCATAATGACCTGTGCATGTCGTGCGTGAATTAAGGACGATCGTGATAGGTATTATTTATTTATATGCCTAAATATACATTGACTTTATTATACTTATATATGCTAACTAGTTGACCCTGTACGACTGTGACAAATTAAATGCCGTGGATTTATCATTTCTTAGACTCTCTTAAATGTAAGCTGCTTAGATTTTTAACACAGTTATTTGTGTTGTTTCGATGAAATATAAATTGGTATTGATGTTAAAATTATAAACAATTATCATAACTATTTTATTTGCCAGGAAATAAAATACCTGTGAAAACTCCGTCAAAATTGGTTCATCTGTTTCAAAGCCTTTCCCGCAGACAAACATACAGACAAATGTGCCTATCTGTGCATGCTTTGTGTAATATTACTACATTTCAAAACTGTTTTTTAGTTGGTCAATTTTCCAAAGCTTTGTGGTAACCCTAGAACCAGTGGCGTATAATTATTACCCGTTAAAAAATCAAGGTTCTTCCTAATAAACCCTCACAGGCTATATTAATTATGCCAAATTCCCATGACAGTTATAAAAAATATAATACAATTTTAAAAATATTATATCCCTCAAATCATAATAACTATATTATTTTCTGTAACCAATAGCATCCGTATATAATTCTATTTTGTATATAAATAGAGAGACAAAACAAATATTAGGTATTCAGTTTGTCGAAACAAAATTATTGTGTGAGCTCATCTTTAGAAATGCGAATTTTTTAAAATCTCTTCTTGTTGCACATCTATAGCATAAGGATAAGGAACCATTGTTCCAAATTTCAAGTTCATTATCGTTTTGTCGTTTTTGAAAAATAGCGATGAGTGAATGGTATTTAGCTTACATATATATATATGTGTGTGTGTGTGTGTGTTATAATAATTATACTTGTGTGTATAATATACAGATGGTTCGTTGCAATTTTTAATCATAACGATTGCCTGGAAATTAAATGGAGATAGAATGATATATTCATCAATATCATATATTTCCATACACCTAAATACACAACTACGGTAATAGGTATAGTCTACGACTTATGATTATAAAAATTGTGGTCAATCACTATCTGGTCGTCCATTTTAGAAATTAATAATATGAATCGCCAGCGTTGTTTGAAAATTACTCTTGTATGCCATTCGTTATAACTGTTCACGGATTTGATCTCGTTTCGTTTACGATAATGACACGTCTCATTATAATATTATGTAGGTGGCATAACATTATATGAAATATCGTTACAAATGTCGTTGGTTTAGTTTTGTTTGGTCATTTTTTGCTTACTAGGTCAAACTAGTTAAACTCTATAAATGAAAACCAGCACAGGTGAACCAAACAATCTAAGTCTATAAAGAATTTTAGACGAAAAATTTGGGAACCCAATATTATACTAACTATGCATCCCTCCGCTATATACTTAATCGGTGTACTGGCTCTATACCGGTTTGCAGTGGCGTGACAAAGAGGGTAATCGTATATCTGGTTATTGACGCTGCGGGATGGGGGAAATATTAGACTAGTCTTGGAAAAAAAATTCAAGTTCATCACGCCACTGTCGGTTTAACTATTAAAGTGAAAGACGTGATGTTTAATCGCCGTTTTTGACATTATACATTAGCCCATCCAATATGGAACAGAGCATTATTTATATTTAACAAACTAGGTATATTCTTATTGGAAAAAATAATTCTTATATTATGTGTTTCGTTTTGAACATTGGAAATCTATAACGCAAGAATCTAGTCTAATCTAATTTGATAAAACGATCAATTTATATAAATTTGCAACCACAATTTTGATAAAATATTTTTTTATTCATCTTTTTACCGTGGCGTTTCAAATGATAACCACAAAGACTGAATTTTTGTTGTTTGACATTCTATGATAAATATTGTATAATTTGTGTAAGTACCTACTTTTTATTTTTAAATTGCTTATTAGTTTTTTCCAGCATTTTTTTTATAGTATTTTTATAACTCTACATTGGAATATCCAGCGTTGTGTAAAGTTAATCATACTGCATTTGATTAATGTTCTGCAAGTTTCGAAAATATTCATAGAAAGTTTGTTTGTTTTTATGATCACATCAAATTTGAAAAATTACATAAAATAAACTAACCTGTGTTCAGTCAATTTTTGCTGTTATTATTATTTTTTTTTTATTGAGTTTATAGTCAGTTTTCCCATTTTTATACTTAAAGTTTTTATTAATAATTTATATTACAATATGCCAACTATATCTATATCATTGTTTCAGTATCGCGAGTTAAACTTTTAATATTAGTTTGTTGTTCATTTATAGGTGTAGGTATATCATTTTACATTTAAAATCAAAATCAATAAAACTTCAATTTTCATCACAAATTTATTCCGATAATGTCGTTTTACAGATTTTAAATTTCGTTAAATGTTCAGTGAGCCATTGTATATTGAAAATTAATTTAATGTGGTTCTTGTTTAATACTCTTGATGACATATCTTTATGATTATTAATAAAGCTAATACATATAATATCATGTTATAGCCACTAGAAGTTGTTAACTATATAATAATTCGTTACATAACTATTAACTTCTGCCTACTTAAATGTTATATAGCTGTCTGTATTTATTTATTAACGTATTTAGCATTCTATCATTTAGTATCGTGATAGTATAATTACGATCGGACATTTCGACACCTAAGTATAAATTAATACTTTTCATAAATACTTTTCAGATTTCAAGCATGCAAGATCGAACGTCTTGAAAAAATATTATATAAATTATTAAAGTAGTTCTTTTGATTTGCAAAATAAACGTAAATTATTTATTTCAATAAAACCAAAGCCGTATTATAATAATACACCATTAGAACTTTGAAAGCGTACACGTTAAAGGTTATAATAAAACAATATAATATATTACGTGTCTTGTGTATGGTCTACATTCTTAACAGTTGACACATATTATATTCGAGAAATATTTAGTTTTTATGGAGGACGTGGTCATACCTTGATTTTATATAATATATGTATGTATGTAGGTGTCTATACAACGCAACCACTTTAATATCATTACCATAATAAAAGATATTATAATGAATTATTGAAGTGGTTCATTATCTTTTTATCAGTATGGAAACACCTAACTTGGCATGCAGTAAACTTGAGTATATTATTACACGTATTTTGTAACATAAAACTACCGGCCAATTTCCAATCAATTATAAAAATTTAAATTTAAACAAACTATAATGTAAGTTTGCAATATCAGCATCTCGTTATAAGATTTGATAAAATTAAATGCATAATATTAACTTTTAAATCAATATTATAATATACAGGCATATAGTTTTTAAAAATGTTTATATTAACATTATTATCACGGCCCGTAATGGTTTCCTTCGTGCATTACAACTACATCGTTTTAATCGTTAAAATATATAAATTATTTCAAACACTTATATGGATAACGTTTATTCATGATTGTCACTCTGTTCGGAATTCAGAAGAATAAGAAAATACTTTAAACTGTTATTTATAAGTTTTAAATTTTTTTCATTATATTTTTTAAAATAATATCTTTTTTTTATAGTTCAAAATACTCAAAATAAATGTATACAGTTTAAGAATAATAGCTATGTCAAAAACAATATTTATTTTAGTTTTATAAATGCATTAAGTTTTTAGGTTAGGCAACTTAATAAAATACTTTTTTTTTTTTAAAGCCTACATCTTTTTTTTTTAAATATTCAATCTGTTTACAAAATAAAAAAATAATAAATAATAAGAAAACATAGAAAATTATATACAAACATGAATCGCGTAAAGAAGAGACTGTTTATTAACAGAACCTCGGAAATTTTTTATCCCCTATTTTAGGAGATCTCTAGACTAGTTTCTTTTTAATTGACGAGGAGTTTGTGGTAATGTATGAGAGGATATATTTCGAATTAAGGAGTTTATGTGGTTTATTAATTTTGAATGGAAACTTTTGTAGTGGCTTTCGGCTTTCTGTAAGCTCGTTTATTATTTGTATTTTTAGGTCATTGTATAGGGCTGCATTTGTTATGTACCATGAAGCACCAGTGATAAGTCTTGGGGTAATTGACTGGAAGACTTGAATAGGGCAAATGTTTGCGGGCTTAGCTGGGCCTCAAATTTTGATGCCGTATGACCATACTGGCCTGATGATTACTCTGTATAAGAGTAGTTTGTTTTTGAGACTCAAGTTTGATTTTAATAAAGGTCTAAGTAGATGGAAGTGAGAGTTAAATTGTTTTCGTTTTTGCTTGGTGTGGTTTGACCAGGTTAACCTTTTATCCAAAGTTATACCTAGGTATTTGGTTTACTGGTGAAGTGGAATTGGTTTGTTATTGAATTTTAGTGGAGGCATTCCTCTTTCCTCAGTGAAAATTCACCTGTGTGGGTTTTTCGTCATTGATTTTAATACTTCAGTTTTTGGCCCAAGATTCTATTTTATTTACATGTAATTGTAAATTTTGAAATGTAATATCAGAAATATTATTTGATGTAAGTATTGTTGTATCATCAACAAATAAGGCAAGAAGAGTTTGGTTTGTTGTAGGTATATCAGCGATGAAGATATTATAAAGTATAGGCGAGAGGTCGCTACCCTGGGGAACTCCAGCTTTAATATCGTCTACAGTTGAATAATTATTTTTTTGGCGAATAGAAAAAGGGCGATTTTCAAGATATATGGCGGAGGGACAAAGTGTTTTACTTTAAACAAAAGCTTGTCATGCCAGACGCGTTCAAAGGCTTGAGATATATCTAAAAATACCTCGGAGCAGTATTGCTTGGTCTTAAAGGAGGCTGAGATTTTATCGATTGATTCTATGGATTTGATGAATTGTGTTGTGTTTGCAACAGAAACCGAATTGTGATTTGGGTAATATATTATGTTGGTCGATTATTAGTGTAATTATATGTAGAATTAGTTTTTCGAAGAGTTTTGCAAAAGTGGGTAGGAAACTGATAGAATGATAAGAATTAGTGAGATGTTTAGGCTTATAGGTTTAGAGATCATAATGATAACTGAATACTTCTATGTAAGAGGGAAAAAGACAAACGGAGCATAGCATTATAGATATGAGTAAGAAACAGGGTTGACTTTTTTGATAGGTTTTTTACTATTTTATTTGTAATTTGGACATGTTCAGGTGATTTTTTAAGTCGAAACTTGTGGATTACTGAAACAATTTCAGCAGGGGAAATTGGTTTTGCGGAAAGAGACATGGGCAAAGGGGGAGGACAAGAATAAATTTACTAGATTGATGTGATCTGGCGTAGAATTTAGGTCAGGACGAGGAGAGAATATAGAGGACAGGTTATTACCAAAAAGATTTACTTTCTCTAGGTCAGAAATAGCTAATGATTTGTCAGGTCGTTCGAGTGGAGGTATATTATCATGACGATTGGTTAGTTTTTTGGTTGTCTTCTAGAGGGAACCATTGTTGGGAGTCAGGGTAATTAAATATTTACTAAATTGTTCGAATCTGTATTTTGCTAATTGAGTTTTTAAAACGGTTATGAGATGGTTGTAAATAGTTTTATGTTTAGAATATTTTGTTCTTTGCCATAATGATCTAGCCTGACGCTTTACTTTTATAAAATTAACTAAGAATGAATGATGTATAATATTTTGGTAGAATATTGTTTGAGGTGTGGGTAGAAGAACTTGATACTACATTTTGGATCGACTTTGTTAATATAGCGTTTTCTATATTTAGAGGACATTTTAGTTGGAAATTGAGAGACAGTAAATCGTCTAATTTTTGTTGAAATAGCTTCCAGTCTATGGGGTCTGATGAAAGGGACTGTTTAGAGGAGAAGACGGGTAGAGCTCCTAAAGTTAACTGTGTCGGAGAATGGTCACTTGATAGGTGATTTAAGTTTTTTATATGATATTTTAAACCAGTTAGGATTGAGGTTTTGAAAAAATCGAGAATATCAGGAGATTTATTTGTATGTGTACAAATAAGTTGGTTCGTTAGGGGAAATAAAAGATAATTTATTTTTTAGTATTGAAGAATGAAATATTCTACCTCTTATGTTAGTGTATCTACTATCCTATTGGGTATGTTTAGCATTAAAATCACTTCCTACTAAAAAAACTACCAAGACTTTGGAGAAAAGATTATAATTTGGGTTCTGTGATTTTTTGGCCTGGAGGAAGGTAAGCTGATGAGATTGTAACGTTTAAATGATTTATTTTTATTTTGATATTTGCTGCTTGTATGTACAATTTGTTGATATTTTGCATTTGATTATAAAAAAGTGAGGATTTTATTATTATTGCAGAACCCCCGCGGGATGTGTCATGGGATGGTCAGCTGTAATAGTTGTGTAGCCACTGAAATTTATATTTGCAGATTTTGATAGGTGCGACTCAGTAATGAGGGCTATATCTATGTTTTTATTGTGAATTAGGGATGGGTAATTCATGAATGATTCGATTCAGCTAGATGAACCGATTGAATCGATTCAGTGTTGTAAAATGAATCGGTTCATCGGTAACACTGTTTCAAAACTGAATTAGGTAATATGTTTATATATCTATGGTTAAATTTTGTTCAATCTTCTACGACATCTAGTATACTAGTATACACTATATAATCATTATTTTACGCCAAAAAGCAAAAATACCTGTGCCCATGTTATCATTATTATTTATGTATTATATTATTAATTATTTATATAATTCCGTTGTGTTGATGAAGACTCGTCAGCCTCGGACTACAACACTTTCCATTATATAGACTTGACCCGAAATCAAGAGGAACAGGGAGTACTTCGCACTGATAGTAATTAGTATGGAAAACCTTTATATACTAGTCGTTATGAACCAGCCGTCAAATGTGAGAGCTAGACTAAAACACTCAAAACAAGTCATCTAGTGATTTAATATATCGGTTTATCGATATTAACATAACCTCAGGATAATTTTTGCATTCCCTACCCTATAATCATGTCTTGATTCAGTTTTATCTGAATACTTGTAGTTGAGTAGTTCATTGAATCCAGATGAATCACTGAATCGATTCACTCAACTCATTCATATTTCTCATCCCTGTTGTGAATAAGGTAGAAAAATTCTGTTTGGTACCGACTCTGGCGGCGACAATGTTTTATTTTTGTCATGGGTCTCCGCCGATAAGGCACAGAATGTTCTAGAAGAGAACCCCACCCCCCGCCACCGTACCGTGTAAACCGGCTTTCGCCGCCGGCAAAAGGCCTACCACTTCGTTGCGATTTTTGTGTGAGTTATGGCCGGTTTACATTTATCAAAGTAGCCACGTCCGTGAATCACGAATTAGTGGCACGGATTCTACTTTGATAATATAAACACACCACACGTACGTGTGACAAACTCGTACAAGTCGTATTGTCCGATCCGTGTCGGCACGGACATGTATCAAAATTCTCGTACGTGGGGAGAACATTTTATTTATATATTTTTAAATAAATGTCTAGTTTTCATTCAGTGAAATGTTCATTCATGTTTTGTTCTTTAAAATATTAAATTTATAAGTTTATTTACTACAATAATATTTTTTGTATAATTTTTTTTTAATTCAATTTTTTACTCGTACTTAATATTATAATGGCAGAAAAAAAATGGTCTGAGGACAAAACAATGAAATTTATTCATTTGTACGAAAGCCATGAAGTTCTGTGGAATACAAGTATATCTGAATATAAAAACAAACATGCTAGACAAATAGCGCTTGAAAAAATATGCAATGAAATGGCCATAGAGAATTTTGGTGTAAACGAAACAAAGGCAAAAATTAATAATATACGTTCTGCTTATTGCCAAAAGGTGAAAAATGTGTCTGCATCAAAACATTCAGATATCTAATCTATATATTATACCTATATAATATTCATTTCATACATCATACTTTTTATTATTTTTAGGAACTGGAACCGATTCTATTTATAAGCCTTCAGTACCTTGGTTTAATTTAATGAATTCTTTTCTTAAATCACATGTAATCCAACGGCCATCACTAACAAATTTGGTAAATTTAATTTATGGAATTACATACATTTGTTATTAGCGAGATGTTTGCAAAACGTGTTATAAATTATGTTCAATAAAATCGAATTATATAATTAGGGAAAAATGGCAAGGAATCAATTGAAACCGTTACTTTTGTCAAAACGTACAATGTCCCAACTAAAATTAAGATTAAACTACTACTTTTTTTTTCAAAACGTATTATTTCAAAAAATATTTATATTAATATTTAGGTTCTGCATTTTAGATTCTGAGCTGAGCGAAAAAAGTATTGATTTAACTATGTTGTGTGTTTTATTTATTTATTTATTTATTTATTTTTTGTGTCTATGTACGAGAACTTGTCGAAATAATGCTTTGATTTTAAACTTCAGTAACTTTTTGATTCGAAAGTGAATCTAGTTGGTGCATTGGGGAGGTCATTTTTTGAAAAATAAAGGAAAAACGGGAATTTTTACGTAAAATCAAATTTTGAAAAAATTGATTTTAGATATTGGTGTAACTCTAAAACTAATTACCGTAGAAACCAGAAATTTTCACAGAATGTTTAAACAGGCATTTTCTATACATGATAAAATTTTCCAAACATTTCAAATCTTTTTTAGTTTTTTTTTTAAATAATGTAATTAATGTTGTATAAAATATCCATGACTGAAAACTCGTTTCCGATCAGAATCGTTTTACGTATACAATGATATTATATCATTGAATTCGAATTTAATAGCATCCATTACAGTAACCCACTTGTAAACTACTGCACAGAAGAGCGACATCCACTTACTTATTTGCTTTTTTAGATCTTAATAATGCTAATTCAATCACAAAATGTAAATGTAATATAAGAATTATTCGACAAATAATTATGAAATTAACATTTACTATGTTTATTCATACATTTCGATTTTCTAAATTTACAATGAATATTACACATCGAAAATATTTTCTTGCCATGGTACTGCACCTTCTTCGTTGAAATATTTACATAAAAGCTCTCGTTTTTCAATCGCACTTCTCGGTTAATTTTGCCCAAATCTTAATGATGGAGCTTCAACTAAACCTGTAGGTTGTATTTGAGAATGCCAAGAACCCATTCGAACTGTTGTACTTTCGGTCAATTCTTCATCATATGATCCCGGAGGCATATACGTTGACCCCGATGTGATACGTAACCAATTATGTAGAGCACATGTTGCTTTAACAATTTTTTCAACTTTACTTGGTTGAAGTTGTATTGGTTTCAAATAAATTTGAAATCTATGTGCCAAAATCCCAAAAGCATTTTCGACTATACGACGCGCTCTTGATAGTCTATAGTTAAATATGTATTGTTCTTTTGATAATTTTCTCCTGGAATATGGTTTCATCATATATTTCGTTAACGGGAAGGCATCATCGGCAACAAAATAACCATTTTCTGGTAAATTTAAAAAATCATTTTCAATAGCTAACTTTAATGAAGAGTTTCGAAATATTCCTCCATCGGAACATCTACCATTTGCACCAACATCTAAGTAGCGAAAGCAATAATCATGATCAACAATAGCTAATAATACTATGTTAAATGATCCTTCATAATTAAAAAATTCAGATCCACTGATTAACTGGTGCTTTTATTACTATATGCTTTCCGTCTATTGCTCCATAACAATCAGGACAGTTCCATCTTAAACCAAAATTTTTTCCAATTTCATTCCATTCTTCAACACTTGATGGACACTGAAATATCAAACATTTATTGTAATTACTTAATAAAATAATTTATCAATATTATTATAATTTTATGTTTGTAGATACCTAATGTAATCTCTTGCACTCAAAGTAGTAGCATTGAGAATGAAAATGAAAAATGTGATAACGAAAATTCAGAAACTACAGAAAAAACATCAACACAAAACCAATTTGGTTTCGAAAACTGTACTGAAACCATTTAAACTATTAGTCCATCTTTAACCAAACCAATGTCAACTACTAACTCAATTCCGACAAATTTAAATAAAAAAAGAAAATTAACTCCACGAAATTTGTTTAACATTCATACCACAGTAGATAGATTGGAAAAAATTGTAGCAATTGCATCTGCACCAAAAGTTGAAAATCCGTTTGAAGTTTTTGGTAAAAGTGTTGCTGTTCAACTTAATCAACTTCCTAAAATGCAAGCACTTGCATCACAATTGAAAATACAAACTATCTTAACAGAGGAATTGTTGAAGTACAAAGAAAGCCGTGAATCAAATAATAAACAAACTCAAATTCATAATGATACATACACTCCTCAATCTCGTCAATCAAACTACGAAGAAGGCTAATACCAATTACTATCTAATTCACCCTCATCCATTGATTTAAATATTCCATCAGTAAGTTCAATTTATACGTATAATGAATCTTCTGAGCATAATATTGAAGACACAGAAGAACCCGCACCGCAAACATTTGCAGAGTTATTTAGTTCCATAAATCAATAAAAGTTATATCAGCGTATTTATCATTTTGTTTTTCTATATTTAATTGTTTTTTATGTATATTATATATTTCATAAGTACTGAAATAATTATTTAAAGTGAAAATAAATTTATTATAATAAAATTGCCTTTATGAAATTTTCCAAAACATTATAGATTTCTGTACAAACATCAGGTACAAACAAACTTATGGTATATTTGGGCACTCGAAAAAAGTACTGTAGTGATGAATACGACTCTCCAGTAGCGATAAATCTTAATGTGATCTCCAGCTTTGTCTTAGCTGGTATTGCTTCTCGAAAAAATGTGTCCTGTTTTTGAATACGGGTTTCCAATTTTTTTAATAAAATATTAAAATGACCATCGCTCATCCTCATATAGTTCATGAAACTTGGTCTGTCTTCCACTCGGAGCTCCGTTAACAACGTATTTGATCCACCTAAAATATTTCGCCTAGTAACCCAATCTCGCACCCATATTTTTCTTTTCTTTTTACGATTAGAAATAATTTGGTTTGCACACTCTTGAGCTAAAACTCCGCAGATTGATAACACTACGTCTGCCAGTTCTGGTTCCATTTTGGCTACTGATAAATTTACTTGGACAACACTGACAGTGTAAACACAGTCATCAGTATTCGAATCAAAGTTACACTGATCCGTGGTTCACGGACGTGGCTACGTCGATAAGTGTAAACCGGCCTTAAGGTTCAGCAACGCAGCGCGTAAATATATTACGTATAAAGTATATACCACGGCAACGACAACAACAGTAAAACGGATCGGCACAAACTTGACGAACATTGATCGCGCACTGTGTCATACCGGCAATAATAATTATAATTATTCGTCATTAAGTTCGAGTCGGTTATTGGCGGCATGTGGTTTGGATCCGTGGTTGCAACGAGCAGCTCCCCGGTTATTTTATATATTCATTGTTTGGTCTTTAAAGCACACGCGGGTGCATGCAAAGAACAACGATCGGGTCAGTGGTAATCGTGCGCGGGTACGATTCGATAGTTGACATACCGAAGTACGCCGCCCCGTCGGCAACCATCAGCGTATGGGTCGCGGGACCCGAGCGAGGTGAGCAGAAGTCGGGGCGGTATCCAATCATAATATAGATATATATATACGCCTGCAGTCGTATGGACATATGGATAGTCGAGCGGTCGGCAGTAACCCATAAGCGGTAACGCGATATCATAATTGATACGCGGTTTATCTATGTTATTGCATTTGTATTATCACATTATCACTTGTATATTGTTGTTATGTTGTTTCGCTTGATATTATATCAGCATTCTGTATTATAGCCGCCTTCCAGTGGCATTTATTATATTATAATTTTACGGCTTTAGCATTGTTCATAATTATTATTCTCGATTGACGAGTGGTTAGTCACTTTTATATTATATAATAGGTGGGCGCCTACATCCCTATTTGTATATGTGCTTAAGGATTATTATTATCATTTATAAATATTATCCATGTGTGTTATGTTGTGTGATGTACTATTATAATACAGTCCACTTGATTATTACCGATCCAAATGTGTTGATTATTATTATTGTTAGAATTCCAATAGTATGCACATCTTGTTAAAATAAATTACGTGACGCAACAAATGCATTACTATGCTGTTTAATCCATTGGCATTCCAAAGGAATATTGATAAAGACGAATGATTGGTTGGGTTTGAAGTCATTTTTTATCTATGACTTTGTCATTTACTTTTGTAAGAAGTAATATGAGAGGAGTAATTAGTGATTGCAGTTAATTTATAAATGATGTAATGGTTGATGTAATGATGTAATGGTTTTTAGGTATATTCGTGTTTTTGTTTTGAACAACAATTTTTTTTTTGGAATTGACACGTTTAAAAAGTAATTTAAACTTCACTGATTTAGAGTAAATAAATGTAATAGTAAACGGAGTGAAAATTACGTGTGCACACATTACAAATGCGGGACACCGAATGAAACCTACAACTACGAAGGAAAATGTTTATTTTTGAAAGGTAATTTTGAAATTATGAACAATATATTTTTTACGTTCAAAATTTAAATTGAATTTTTTTTTTGTTTTTTTAAAGACATATTGTCATATCTATTTTTCTTATAGTTTTAAAAAAATATTTTAAAATGTATAAACATTCATAATATTATTGTAATATAAAAGTGGATGTTGACGAAATTATGAATATTTAATATCAAAAACGTACACTCACTTTTCTTGTTATTATCTACCCTATTCATTATTATTCATTCAGTAAATTAAAGTGCATGTTTGTGTATAGGTACAGTGTACATGGTTGTCCATCCGTTTGTGTCTGTGGTAAAAAAAAATAGTGATATTCAAAAGAAATATTATGTAATTAATTAGAAACCATAAGTTTTAAATAAAATAATTTTGTCCACGCCTTTTTTTTGCATTTTAGTGTTTTATAATTGTATTATTTATATTTTATTTTGAAAAAATATTATCATCATATTAAAAAATTACTGAATAATTGTTTGAAAGAAAGTACAGTAGATTGTCAATTATTCGCACTAATTGTAATCGAATTGATAATCGATTTGTGCGGTTAATCAAATATGATTAAAAACATAATAATAACAATATAGTTTATTGCAACACTCATAAATACAATACATCGAAAAAATATTTAAAAAGGAGTTGCAAGCATATCCAATAAGCATAATTATGTTTGAATGCAGATGAACTGAATTTATATTGAAGGTGAACTAAAAAGTAAATTAAATTAAAAGCTTAAGATGTAATGTCATAATACAACATATAAAGTAAAACAAAAAGAAGAAAAAAATATAAAATAAAAATTATTAACAGATTAATAACAAAATTAAGTACAAGAGAAAATATTATTAATGCAATTCTTATAGTTGATGAAATTATCAAAATTGGCTGAATTAATGTACACGAATTTAAATGTTTTATGTATATATGTAATTAAAAATATAACTACATAAAATGTATTGTATGTAGTTGTATACTAATGTTCCGTATGTGGTAACGTATAAGTTGAATAATATGATAAAATAAATATGTATGAATTATTTTTTTTATTTATATATTAGTTACTAGTATAAATGTATGAATTATTAAAAGCACGTAATATATTAATTTTCGTAATTATTTAAAATAAAAATTAATCTATTTTTACAGTGACTCACTGCGCAGTAGTTAATAAATTAATCTCTAATATCATATCTATGATACGAACGAAAAAAACATGAAACTAAAAATAAATTTGTACAACAATTTCGTAGTACGGATAATTATTGACGGGCCGGATAGTAGTTGACGTGTGGATTATCGACGACGTTCTACTGTAATACAATGCTTGATGTAAATGTCAAGTTAAACTATTATGGTTTTGACGAGTTATAAAATTAAAATGTTTTTTTCGAATATCATCTGCCAATATGTTGTTACATAAAAAATATTTAGAAATCTATCATATAACACGAATGATAAATATTATGTTTTAATAAAACCATAGGTAAAACTAAAATGAAATCGAAGTTCTTATTTAATATATAACATTTTCTCTCTAAGAAAACAAAGTCTGTGTACATATTTATTATTGACATTTTTATTTCTGGTTTTTAAATATTGGCATTCGATGCAAACATCCTATAAGTACTTGCACAAACAGCACCTTGAAAACATGTGAGTGGGTAGGCTCATATGTGTTTCCGACAAGGGGATGGCCTACATGTTTTATGTGAAATGTAGACAACTATAAATGATTGGTTTAAGATAGAATGTGATATTTATCCGACTAGTAGGTACTTACTACTTACTAATGTTTAAATAGTTGTTTTTACATACAAATAAATAACGAATTAGATATTTTTAATTGACATGATTATTATATGATATGTTATAATTTAATGAAAATTCAAACATGAAAAAGTCAAGTGTTATGAATAAAAAAAAATTTTGATTAATTAAGTCATTTTTTTATTTTCTATTACTTGTTTCTATATTTTCAATAAATTTCTTCGATTAAAACTTTTTACACACATTTTATAAATTATTTTTATTTATTTAATTTTAAAGGATTTATAGTGTGTTTTCGATAACATTTTTCGGAATTTTAAGGTTTTTTAATGTATTAAATTCACAGCAATAATTATTACATTATTATATGAATAATGTTCATACAATATTTGTACATCTGTATGTTACATGTTGGTTGTTTAAAAAATATAAATTATATTCTGAAATTATACCTAAATAATAGCTATAATATTAGGCATTCCACATCAAACCGACAAGTTGATGGAGCCTGTAGGTATGTAATAATAGGAGGTTGTTGTTATACGTGGGTGTTGTTAATTAGTTGTTATAATTATATAGACTATACCTAAAATTACTTTATTTTTATTAATCGTTTAATAATTAAAATTCCGAAATTATGTTTAGTTTATTTAAAATACAATTTAAACAATAGGTGTGTGAGGAGTGTAAACGCCCCACGGGTTTATTTAAAAAAATTGCAACCCACTCTTAAATTTAAAATTCAATTTACGGTCAAAGATTAAAATAAAATAAAATATATATAATTAATATAAAATGCGTAAAATAAAGTCGTTACACGAACGTTTTTTTTTACAAAAATGTCATCTCTTTCAATGTTCAAAATTCTTTCAAAAAAAAAAAAAAAATAATAATGAACTATGATATGGATATTATTATTATGGTTAAATAGAGAATTAAGAGAAATATTTATGTTTCGTATATGAATAGTTGTATATTGATTAAACGTCTATATAATTTTGAATTTTATGTTAGTTACAGATAATTATTACAGAACAATTCTAGGTTCCCCATTAAGAAAATGCGTCCAACTTTGAGCGTTAAAAAAAAATTTTAAATTTTTGCCCGGATGTCAATGTTAAAAATATATGAGGCAGCTTAGTAAGAAATGTGTAATATAAATTAAAGGTAGTCGTGAGTGTGACCTTGAATACCTCACCATGAATTATTGAATTATATGACTCACCAGATCAATTATAAACGTATTGAGCTAATACTGTTTTCAAAATGTTCTATTTCTCAAAACTTCTAATGAAACGATAGTTTCAACACTTTTTTTCAACTTAACCCGACATTTTTAGAACCACTATTATTGTAACGAGTTGTGATAACATAGTCTAAACTGTAAGAGATTAACGTCGATCGTGGATCTATTGTAACTTATATAAGTCATTATATTTTTTTTCTTCCTAAATAAGTACTATAATTATTTATTCTATTACTATCTTATTATATTGTATTAATAATTGTTATTAGTGTCTTAATACACACACACACACACACACATATATATTTCAAGGCAATAAAAATTGTCAATAAAATACCACCTAAGAAGGTTGCAGATCATAATTTCCCTTAAGTGTAAACATTGAGCATTTATGGCTAACGAAATTGTTTTTGTTATGTGGTGCACAAATTTCAACGAATGTAAAAATTTCAAGGTTAATTGTTAACAAATTGAAAAGTTCAATTTGAGTTCAAGTAAATGTAACATAATGAATAATATTATCTATTTTCATATAAAATCATAACTTCGGCCAAATTTTTTATAAAATACTAGAATGCTTTCAAATTCGTTATAATTTTAGATTATCTTAATATTAAATAATATTTAATGTATTTTCTAAAGATATGATTCAAGTAACAAATTCGTAACTTAACCTCAGGAGGTCAAAAGTAAAAAATGAAGTCATTTTGAAAATAACAGAGAAAAACAGGGATCATAATGCAAAACAAATTTTTTAGTAAATTGTTTTTGTTTTTTTTTAAATTCAAAAATGAGCAAATGGGGACTCTTTGTGATAGATGTTTAATTCGTTTTAGTTTTTTTTCGATTTCTGTATGATTTCAAATTGATTTAAAATGCTTTAAAATAAGGAAATTGTTCTTCATAAGTTATTCATAATATAGTAATTAAAAATATCGAAATTAAAATCTTAGTATTTTTTATTAAAATTTAAAGTTCAAATTTTAACGAAAATTATCAATATATCACAAATATTAGTAAATTATTTTATAGTATAAAATTCATAATATGCATACCTAAAGTTTGACAATTTAATTCAAGGTTCAATATAAGTTTTAGAATGATAATAAAAAAAGGTTGAGCATGATTTCACAAATATTTTTTATTAGCGTCTGAAGCTTAAATTTTGATGAAATTGGATATTTACTCGTAAATTAACATTTTTTTATAAAACATTATTATATTATATTATATTATATCACAAAATGAATTAGTCGTTAAAACTTGAAAGATTTTATATTACTTAAATTATCATTTGATAAACTTAATAAAATTTTAAAAAGTTTTTCAATTTTTTTAGTTATTTTAGTTTTTTTTAATGTTTATTAAAATGTTAAGGTTTGGTGAAAAAGCTTGCAAATTAAATAAAACCCCACATAAGTTTTTTTTATAGCTATTCAATATTTATTTCACGAATTTTTTTTATATGTATTCCAAGTTAAATGTTGACAAAATTCGTTAAAACCACGAAAATGTGCAAATTATTTTGAAGTTAAAAATGTATTTAATGTTCAATCTTTATAGCTAAATCTAGAAAATTAAATATAAGTTACCACTCGAGTATTGCCGAAACCTTAAAATCTAAAAAAATATATAGGTGCAATTTTTTTTATAAACATAAATTAATATTTGGACAAATTAAAAATTTAAACGAAGAATTACGATTTTAGTTATTCTGTTGTATTCAAAAATATTATCGTCGGGACTTTAAGCTCTTGCCTATATTATTATATTATATACGTCAACAATGACATTTTCAAAATATGTAGATTAATTTTAAGCAGTTGCATTATACCATGAACTAAGGGTTTACACCGTTTACGGTAAGTCAACATTGACTCAAAAGTTAATAACAATTATAGGCGATTTAAATATGCACTATTATAATAATTAAACATTAATAATATTAATAAATGCAATGTTTGGGAGTGACAATCATAAAAAACCGAGAACCAACAAAATCGCTTTCATTAAAAAATAAAATAAACATACGTTTTATAATATGTCGTCATAATTGATAACAATGTCCATCGATAAACGCCACGTAGTATTATCATTAGAAAAAATAATTTATTATTCGTATAACTAAAAAAGGTGACAATAATTATCCTAGGTGGGGGGGGACACGTCACCCCCTTGCATTCACCGATAGGAGTTCTCAGTTACGACCATTAATAATAATCGACTGCCCACAAAAGTCGACCGTAATGTATAATAATATTATATATTTAAATATCCACTCACGTGAGCTGACCGGTCGGCCCGCGATGAAATCGGATGTTGCACCGAAGCAGTGCAAATCGATGTGGATTTCGCGGAGTGCACGCGAAGATCGTTGCACAGACAAATATTACGCGCTAAAAAATCACTATTTTACACTGGAACTCCAACGCCAATAAAATATTATTGTTGTGTACGATATGTAGACGATAGTTGTACGTTCGCGAACAGCCGACGGCGTACAATACGATTGTTTGTAACGGTTCGGCTAAAATATATACGCGAACCCGACCTACGAAGCCTCATAACTGTTGGCAGACAAGACACACGTATGATTATACAATCAGTGCCGGATTTAGAACAGGTGCCACCCTAGGTCCTTTAAAATATGCCACCCCTACCCCAAGAAAAAAAAATATAGTATTTATTACTAATAAATTTATTTTGTTATAAACAAATTAGGTCAGTAGTAATTATAAACAAAACAAGTAATTATAAATTCTAATAAACAATAATACATTTTTAATCTTGTGTGGATACACAATATGTCTAGCAAATTTCTATAGGTAATATATTATTATTGTCTTAATTACTTTTAGGAACAACTGATATGTAACTAGGTAGGCATCAGAGTTGGGCAAAATTTTATCTAGATAATTATTCGAATGATTTTTTACAATTATTCGAATAAAAATGTATTCGAATAATTTTCAACTATGATTATTCGAATAAAAAACTATTCAAATAATTTTCATCTATGATTATTCGAATAAATTTTAAAGACGGTTATACGAATAATTCTTAGTTATTTAATTTGATTAAACATAGTTCATAATAAAATCATTTTTTTAGATATTACTATTATCGTATATAACATATCATACTATATAGGTACTAAGATACATAATATGTTGTATCTCATATTTAAAAGTTCAAATATAGAGCTCCACCCAAAAATATAAGATCAATGTAGGCTTGTACTCTGTAGGTTGTAGTTTGTGGTTTTGTCAAATGTACTTTGTACTTTGTACTACACACAGTTTGAAGATAATCTTATGATTACTTGTGTCGTATTGTGGCGTTAGTTTATTGTTATGAAATATTACCATTAAATATTATTCATATTATAATATTATAAAACTATTATTAAAATATAATTAAAAAAAACATATCTAATTTTCTAATTCTTAACTTTCTTCTATTGATATATTTGTTTATTGTTTATTGGAATATCTATGTTTAAAATTGAATTGGTTAATTTTTTATTCGAATAACAATAGTTGAAAATTAATCGAATAAATTTTTATTCGAATTATTGTAAAAAAAAATTATTCGAATAATAATGTTTTAAATTATTCGAATAAATTTTAATTCGAATAATTGTAAAAAAATCATTCGAACAATAATTTATTCGAATAAAATGTTATTTAAATAATCATCTAGATAAAATTTCATTCGAATAACGCCCAACTCTGGTAGGCATCATATCTTTATAGCTCACATTACGACTAAATTCGTTTCGTGTTATTGGCATTTTCAGTGTCGTCGTGCGCCCATATATTTTACATTACGGTTACTAAAGTTTAACACAACGCAGGCCACAGAGTTAACCAATAGTCAAATTCGTGGATTTACTACTATGTTTTTTAAATATATATATATATATATATATATTAAACATTATATAATATTAATTTACGCAGTTACATAAATGCATAAAATATTTATATGACTTTTGTTTCAATTTCTTACAAAATTTGTCGCCCCCAAAAATGTTCGGCCCTAGGCGTAAATCCAGCCCTGTATGCAATGGTTGGCAGTGTTTTGGACGGCCGATGATTAGAATAATATATAATATAGTTGCGTATGCATAGGCGCGATTAGGGTTAAATTTTTGAGGTTGCTAGATTTATGTGTCGATCAAAGTGACTTGTGAAAGGTTTCACCCTATCCTTCTATTTGTACGCCTCCCTTATACTATCCAATTACTTATTATGCTAACCTGTAAAATTAATTTGTTATTTATTATTTTACTATACTTTGTTTATTATTATACCTACACATTTATTTCGACAAAATATTGTAACTATTTTCAATAGAATACAAATTTATGATACAAAAGAATCGAGATGTTTACTCACTTCGGATTGACACTTGATTCAGTATGCTCCTATTTTTAGGGGATTTTTTCTATTTACTAGACAATTTATAGATGAAACGACGTAATATTTATCGGCTTATCGTCCTGTAAAATCTTTGTCGATTGTTAATAATACATAGGTAACTTCTTAATATAACCAATTACCTATATATTGTAATCTATATTATTCTGATAGTTATGTATTATTACCTAATTATACTATTATGAAAACGAACGAAATCTTAGAAATAAAAGTATCCGATTGTATAGGACGGAATATGACCAATACGCATTTGCTGATTCTATTAACATTTTGGGGGTATCGAGCAACCCCCTCCCCAAATTGCGCCTATTGCTGTATGATGTAATAGCTAGGCGATGTTGGCTTGCGGTGAATGAGCATTTGAATAGAAATCTGTATTGTTTTTGTAAGGCTTATCTGCTTGTGTATAAGTTTTTGTTTTGTTTTTCAATAATATTGTATTCAACTATGGTTGATTTTTACTGTTTATTTAAATTATTTTTTTAATGAGTTAAATATACAGAGTATTCAGACGAAACATTGACGGAAATTAAAAGTTATTTCTTTGCCCGTATATATTACGGTGCCTCTGTTGGTATCACCTTTAAATGATACGTGATCAAACTCGTTCAGAAACATGGTTTTATTTTTCATTGAGTACCTTTGACTCTGTATAGAATATTCACAGATCAAATTTTCCTGATTTGTTAGGAACCTGCAGAAAGACGAAAACTGTACCTGTACTTTGCATGAGATATTTTGTTATTTATCTACTTCCAGATTATATTGTGTTTAGGTTACAACTACAGCAATAGCAAAACCTTTTCTGCGATCCTCGAAGACATGAATTTGTCAATCAAAATAAATAGAGTAGAATGAATGCTAATTGAAATATTATCAATATCGTATTTTTGTATGCACCCGGCAGAACTTTTTAAAATATAATAATCTGCGCAATGGCGGTTTAGACTATTTAAAGTGGTCAATCATTATAAATTATCGTTAATTTATCCTGTTTGTTTATAAACCTTGATTTGATGAACTCAACAACTGGACGTTATAATATTCCAATTACTGTACACGGAGACGGCCGAAGAAAATGTTAAATTTTCAACAAAAAAAAAAAAAGATGGCAATTGTAATAATTTATGGCAATGAATGTGTCCATGAACGACATATTACATTCACTGTATAGATTCTTTTAAATTGAGGCAGATTGGAGCTAAACCACAAATAGTCTTATAAATTAGTTTGGTATGCGTTTGTTTGATTGTTTTGTATAGCAATGAAGTTAATTCAATTTTTAATATATTATGATTTTAAACTAAAGTGATAATGTTTCAGTTTGTTTTTTGAAAGTGAATAATGCCTACACTATTTTCAAAGGTATTCTATAGAAGTATTCGTAAATCACAGTTGACAAATCAAAATTTTAATAATCACAAGTTATGTTATATAAGAAAAACCTCAGGTATGTATTATTGGCCAACTTACACGCCTAACCTTAACACCGGAGATTTGATAATATTGCAATATTTGCATGCATAATATATGTATTAATGAACGCATAAATGCATGATTAAACGAATGAGATCTATTACAAAATACCTACTAATAGATGAGTAAAACGTTTTAGATTCTGTCATGAATGCCAATCACTTCGAACGCATAAGCATTAAGCAGAAAACAAAAATACAAAATATAAAACTATTAATACTTAATGTACTAAAAAAACACTCTCGTCCGTCACAACAGAACCTCATTCCATATTTTTCCTATTTTTTATATTTTATACGATATAGCTTAACCTATAGACGTGTGTATGATATAATTGATAACTATTCGAACCCAGTAATATTTACATACCGAGGACTTCTAAAGGAATTCTAAATGTCGTTATACAATACATAAGATTTAATTTTCAACCTAATTTTAATTTCTAATAATGTTAATATATTGCAACAAACCTGTTTCTTAATTTATTTTTAGTTTTTTAAGTACCTAATGGCTAATAGGTACTATATTGCATGTATTACTGCAATACCCAACGTTACAGAATTTAATATGTCTTCATAGTTTAATACTAAAAATTTATTTATATAATAATAATGATAATCTAAAATCTAAATGGCCAATGAAAATGATGGGTAGAATATTATGTATAAATTAATTAAAAAAATATCAAAATGTTTGTGCACTTGCTGCTGTTTTATTGTTTTTAATATTGTTGCTGTCGTTGTTGAATTCCAATTGACTTTATTGTTATACTTTTTCATTTTTCTTCTTTTTTGTGTATTTTTTGTTATTTCAATCCCACTTTTTAAATTGTATTTATTCATAATTGTTCTCCAGTTATGATTAATATTTTATTTTTGTATAGATAGCTATATTACGATTTATATAACAACGGTAATGATATCCGTGAGAAAATAATCGAATTTAAATGTCATAAGTCATAACCCAGTTTGATAAGAATAGTTCTTCTTTCAAATTTAATGTATACGTGTTTTTATTTAGATTTATTTTGTCGGTAATTATCTTGATTTATGAATATTATTTATAGGTAATTATTTTGACAAAATAAATAGATAATCAAATCTAAAATACTACACTTATACTACAAGTCGAATAAATAATCATCAATCGTATTATAATTCTAAAGCATGTAGGTACATATTTTAACTTAAGAGTATGCCACAAACCCATGAATCATTAATAAAAACCGGTTCACGCGAAAAAAAAAATCACTCAAGTTTCTGCCCTAGTTGATAAATCGAATGTATACACAAAAAAAATGTAAAAATGTATAAGAATGTAAAACATTGTCTTCTGTGTCATAACGTTGTTATTATTAAATATTAATATACCATAATACGAAAACAGTTATTTAAGTTTAAAAAATATGAAAATAACGAATTATAAACGATAATAACTATTAATACGTTTTTGTACTGATGACATCAAAAAAATTAACTACAACACTACCCAATCATCATGTCTCCTTTATCGTGTATATACATTTGGTCACTTAACTCAAATATTGTAGCTCAAGTGTTTTTTAATGCTTAAAACCGCTTTTCTACGTTATCTCGTATAATTAAGTGCGCAAATTTTATCAATAGTACCAAAACGGGACCACTTGTAGGATATTTTGAATTAGTATTAATATTAGTATAGTATTTGAGATTTAAAATTTTAATTAATCTCAAAACGTCTTTAAAAGTGTCTGTATATATCAATAATTGTTTGAAAAAGGGCGAGTGTGCGGTGTTCTATTAAAATAAAAAAACACTTCGTTTCAATACTAGGTGAGTAGGTCCAATAATAGAATGTGTGTACAACGATGACGTTATTCGCACTGGGTTATGACATGTCATTATTGAAATATGTTTACCGAACTTCAACTGTAAGTTTTTCCAAGTTCAGGTACCTATAACATTTTATTGTTATAACTTAAAATATCGATAACGAGATACTTAAGTGCACCATTCAAACTTGGATATCAGCGAATAATTAATGATGAATGATATTAAAATATAAAGAGTACGCCATATTAAAGTATCTAACCTGTCCTAATGAGTACTACACATGACAGTCTTCAAGTTCAATGAGTTTTTATTTTCTCAACGCGAGTGCATTGCATTATAGTCGCTGTGACTCGCTTTATTGTTCTCGTCAAAGTTCAACCTATCTACAACCACAACGAACTTTTCGTGAAGCTTTTTTCCTTTCACTGTCAGATAATTTTCACTCTGTAACATATTTCTGCCACGTAAATTTGTCTTTTTTTTTTTATTATTTTTATTATTTTTCACATTTTGAGGTACATTACTCGTAATACAAATTTGAATCTAGTTATAAAAACTAGAGGGAGTAAGAAAATAAAAACGAGATTTTGTTATCATTAAATCCGTTATTTATTTTTGAGATAATAAACTTTTTTCTATACTGATTAAGTATTCTGAAATCAGTCAATTAATTAAGATGTAATAGTGCGTCGGTGATAGTGAAAGAAATTTATCAACACCTACTCGATAAACAAAAAAATATTATCATAGGTCTAAAAAAAATAACATTATAAAAAAAATCATAAAGCAAATAAAATAAATAACCTATAAACTACGCATTTTAAAAAATATAGGCTGAGATGTGAATATAAAAATAAAAAAAAAAATTGTCACTGTAATGGATGTGTTAAATTTAAATTCATTTATTACTAATTTTTATTAAAAATTACTGGGATATTATTACTTTTTACTTCTCCACATCATTGGAGAAAACAACCAAATCGAAATTGCTACTAGAAATCAACCTCAAATGTGTAGATTTATTTTAGATTCTGAGCTGAGTGATAAGTGTTTGTAAATGGTTCAATATTTTTCTTTTTTTTTTGGTAAATTAAATAATAGTAACAATATCGTTTAATTTTATAATAACAACATATTTTGAAAGAAAACAATACTTAATAGACTAAGAATAGAGAACACTAGAATAACACATAAGTAATAGTCTTCTGATGTCAGAAGAAGATCGAAACCTGCTAAGACTACGTACTGGTCAAACACCTACTGACGGAATGTCGCTGCAAGTAAATACAAAGAAGAGCTCAAAGAATGACGTTTGGTTAGGTCAGGATCTTGTATAACCTGAATACAACCAAACATATTATTGTTTTTCAGAAAAACCAAATTAAAATTTGATAGCATAATTTTACAAAAAAAAATATTTCAAGTTGAAAAAAAATGTATACGACTATTACGAATATTATATGATGCAGCTTAAGTTTATTTTAAATCAATAAAAAAAAAAAAAATAAAATAATAATAACATTAACATGTAATCTATAAAAATATCGTGTGACAACCTGCAGTCGAGCGTAAAAGGTTGATAGGAAAAACAATTGGATACTATGCTAAGGTTGCGACGTGGAGGAAATGCAATACGCATCTTGAGCGGCGTGGTGGCGTGTATACAGGGTGATTACCTAAGCATTCTCGCCCCCATTATTTCATTTAATAACCAATTTATTTTTAAAACTGTGAATTTTGCAAGTTTAAGATATTATATTTGAGACCATATTATCAAATTCTTGGGATTTTTCGTACTACTTAAAGAGATACAAACTTCTGGTTTTCAAACGGGAAAACTTTCTGAAAACTTTGGTGTATCATTACCAAAATTCAAACGAACAGTTTTTGAGTTGTTTAACTTTGTCTACTAAAGTTAATAGGTCAATGATAAATGGTTTGGAAGATATTATGGAAAATAAATATCGCCCAAGTCTAATAAATACTAGATCCAAATGTACACATATTTTATGTATTTGTAATATTATTTTTAAGGACTATTGTCCTTACCTAGTATAAATATTATCCTTACCTAGTATAAATATTAATAACTGAAAAACTACTCATTTTAATTTTGAATTAAATACATCAGAAATTTTAAAAAAATTATACAATTAAATTATTTCTAGTTAAAAAAGGAGGTTCTGATTTGAAAAGCAGAAGTTTTTATCGGTTCAGGATACTCCTTAATAAGTACAAAACATCTGAAGAATTTAAAAATATGGTCTTTGAGTATATTTAAAAAAATCCTAAAATCAGAGTTTGAATAAATTCATTATTAATTGAAAAAAAATGGGGGTAAACGTGCTTGGTGAATCACCCTATATATAAAACACGAGTACAAGTAGGTACTAATTGACTGCCACTATTGCCTTCTATTCGTTTACCGCCGCCGCCCGCGCCGTACGTGTATCGAAATATATGGTCTTCAAGACGTGTGTAGGTACACAACAAAACACACGTTGAATTCGAAAATGTTTCCTACTTTCGAAAACCTTCGTAGTCCTGCAATATCTCATTACCCATTTATAATATAATAGTTATATTTTAATGACTGTCGTCGAGCTTGACGGAATTAAAACGTGTGATTTGCTGCCGCGTGCAATATCTCTACATACCTTTATTATAACATAATAGAATAATACTACTGTATTATACCTATATCTACCTTTAATTCGTATTGTAAGTATACAGAGAGATCTAAAGAATAAAAATTAAAACAAGTTAAAACGTAAATGAAAAAAATTACAGAAACTAAAAATATGGATGATAAATTATTTCCTTGTGTCTAAAAAATCCCAAAAAAAAATATTTTGAAAATAGTTATTATACGCTGCAAATTAATTTGCTCCAAAAAATATATTGATATTTTAAAAAATTGTAAAAAATAAACTACTAGATTTAAATAAACGTTTTTACTATTAACATTTTTCTAAAAATTTTACTAACAAATTGATTTATAAATTGACTATTTTGAATTTTCCGAAAAAAATGTTATTAAATTAAAATTTTTTGTTTTCTGTATATATATATATATTTAACTGTATTTGTAACGCAAAAGCATCTGTAAAAAAAATCAAGACATTATTTGGAACGAAAGTTATTTCATTTGTCAGGTTTTTTTGTTACTCCCTGTCTAATAATTGAAAATTAATATTAAACTATTACAAGATTTTAGATAATTATATATTGGTATAAATATGTTTTATAAAATAGCGCGTTAATTTTATAACGATCGCGCACATAATATAATATTATACCTATTGAGTAATATTTAATATAATATGCACAATTTTTCATCCATAGAATTAAATTGTTCATTTAACAATGTCAGCAACAACCCGTAGCAAATATCCACATGCACGAAAAAAAATCATTGTACGTAATACATAATACTTTTGTATCATAAAAAGCGATACGTACGAGTATATATTTATTGTCATAGGAGAAATTTCAACGAAAAAGCTTCAGCACCCTCCCAATTGGGTTTTTTTCAGTTGGTGTCATAGTCGTTGATTATACAACGAGCAACTCGGCATCCTACAACCCTCCCCGCTGCCAATATTAAAATATATAGTCGTGTTATATAAATGGCTAATAAAGCGGATTTAGGTAAACTGCGTGCATTAATTTATTAACTAGAAAATTAAAACCCTTTACCGCAAAAATTACGAGGGTGCAGATAATTTCAATATACTGAAGATGTTATCCCAGCCCTACCTACTTCTATCAAAAAGTGCGTCGTCAATCGATAATAATACGTATATGATATGATGGTTGCGAGGACAAAAAATAATTTTATAACCGAAACGAATGGAATTCATCAAATCTTGTTTCAGAACCGTTCGTCACGACATAAATAATACTACTTAACAGTTAATAATAATCGATTGGTATATCAATCACCATAATTACTACAACAGATGATTAATGACAGATGTTATAATGGGACGTGCGCTACAACAATAGGTAAGTACATGATCGCGGAGTGAGAGTGTATTCCGGTCGCCAGCCATGACTCAAGGTTGAAAACGGAAAACCGACCCAAGTATACCGACCTGTTTGATCGCGATAAGTCATCGCGGCAATCGTAGTGGCTATAACACGATTCCGCATAATTTTAAATGCAACGTTGACATACGATTGTTTTCTCTTATTATTTTTGACAACTGTTTTCTTTAATTTTAGTTGTGTAGTTAATAAAAAAAATTAAACGGCGGGCTACTTAATCAATTGTTAAATATGAATTTTAACGATATAAAATATTATCAGCCGTCGTTATACAAACAAAATTTTCATTTTCTGGAGCATGAATAAATTGCTGATTTTTTATACATAGAGCGATCGTCCAATAGCAAATTTCTTAATTGTTCCAAAGTTTCATCTAACGATTTGGGTAGTGTGGACTTTTCTGTTCGACATTTATCATACATAGCATTTCTTATTGATGTAATATCTGAACATTTAATTGCTGTAGGGACTTGTGACTCCAGTAATTCTGATCTGATTATTTTTACTGACATGCATGAAATGTATTCTTCAGTCTTCCGTTTGCAATTTTCTCTTAAAACTTGCCTATCAATTTTTTTCTGAGGATCTGCACCATGACTATGGCTACCAGAAAAGTCGCAAACAAAAGTTTTTTTCAGGTTCAGAAAAAATGAGCACCGTACAATTTTTATTACTTGAACACCTCCATTTCAGAACACCGTCTTTTTTACAATACCCAACAAATCTGTAATTATATAAATCAACTAATGCTAATTATTTTCCTTCGCTCTGAATTAATTATTAACTGTATATGTGGACCGATTGTTTTTAAAAAAAGAACTCAATGGTATCAATATGGAAGTATGTCACTGACTAAATTCATTTCACCTGTAAAATAGATCTTCTCATAAGAAAATAATTAACCATAAGTCTAAATTACAATATTAAACACGATAATCCAACGAATTCGACAATGTGTAAAATGTAAACGAAAATTATGTTTTTCTGAAAGTTTTTGTAATATGTATATAAGTATATTATCTACGTTACAATAATATATTATATTTTGTTTTCGGAATGGCTACGTTGCATTTAAAATTATGCGGAATCGTGTATACGAATATACATATATATGAAATTTGCGGAATCGTTCACCGCCGATCGTAATGATACCGGGAATGCTAACCCAAGCTCTCCCCACCTAAAAAGTGCGCCTATAGATATGATAAGATCATCGCGAAGTCAAAAAATAACATTCAAAACGAAACGAATGGAATATTCGTCAAATAACGTTTGAGAACTGTTCGTGTCACGACAATATTACTACAGTGATGCCGAACGAGTACTTCGGTGGTGGTTCAATAACGAACTGTCTTAGGGTGGTCGAGTGGGTAAGTTAAAAGAGTATATACTTCCGAGTAATGTTTCTGCTATAATTTTACTAAACACGGGAATGTCATTAAATCATTTGTGTACGATTAGTTAAGCCCGTTTCACATTCGTCTGCGGAAGGGGCGGGCGGGTCAGTCAAATTATTTGAACTGCGGCCAGTTTAAATTTTATTTCGGGGCCTGCACTGACGACAAAATAATACTCAGTAACGATTGGCATCAATTACTACAAAACGTTTAATGACCCTCGTATTTTATCGAAAATCCGACACACAGCGAACCCACGTCACGATCAGAGCTGTTTTCGTATAATTATTATTATAATAATGTGACGTGCGCTGCAATAGATCGCGAAGTGAGTGCCCATGACTCAAGGTTGAAAACGGAAAACCAATCCAAGCATACCGACTTGTTTGATGTCGATAAGTCATCGTGACTGTCGCTCTCGATCTTAGGTCTATTTTGCGCCCGTTTGGAAAAAACAACGTTTAAAAAAAAAAAATGAAGTCACCTTCCTCTTACACAGCCGAAAACCCGGAACTGCAGCAGACGCGTCTCGAGGCGATCCGATCGTAATCCGGAACGAGTGTGCCTGTTGAACGTTTTTTTTTTTTTTGAAATGTTTGCAATATCGCGTTTTATTATGATACGAATCGACGGCGACGACGTGTGTGATATTATTATATTTTATTATTTAATTATTGTAACACACGATCACGCGGCATGCTGCAGCGAATTACAGATCCGCCACGATGACTTACTATATTATAATATATTGTTATTATTATTACATACGCGTGATCGTGCGACGTCGATTATTATTATTATTCGACTCCGCGTTTGTTTGTGGTAATTATTATTATTGTTCGACGAATTCTTCTAAAAGAGTAAATTATCTAAACAAGTGTTATGATTTAAGTATGGATTTAAATTCTCTTGAAATGTCTCAAACGTGGCGATAATATTATACTCTAAAATACCTACAGATATTCTCTTGAAATTTAGAAAAACATGCAATTTTTTTATTTTTTTTACGATATTGAAAGTAGGTACACTTGTATAACGTAATAATTTCACTATAGTAACAGTTAAAATGGCGTATTTAGTGTTGAATGGTTCTATTCATTGTTTTAAAATGTGTTTAAAATTAATGGATTTTTTTATTTTAAAAACTTAAAAACACGCAATCGCAAAACTAAATACTTTGGCATTTGAAAAACAAATACATTGTTCTTATCAGTATAGTTTAGGTAAAGTAGTACGTAACAGCACAGCAACATAATATATTACTATAACTTTTTTTTATCATAATGACAACAAAAAAAATTATTGTTGGTAAAGTTCAAAAAAAATTTTTTTAGATACCGTATAGTATTAAAATAAACAACAATAATTTTAAAATTAAAATAATAAGTATTTTTTTCTCACAATTTTCAAAATATTGCTAAATATGCACTTAATAAGCTAAATATAGTATTCCCAAATTAATAACCAACATATTCTCCTCAAATATTTAAAAAAAAACTTTTTCCTAAGAAGTCGGCGTTGAATGAATCGTCCGCAATATTTACTCTCGTAAGACTGCATAAACTACGTAACGATAATAAGTAATAATGTAAAAATATATAAATCCAGATTAGTTATAATAATATATTATGTTATATGTAGTTTTATACAGTATGCTCGTATGGTATGAGTTGTATTTATTTATTTATAAGTATACGCCCAGCAATTTGGGCTCGAAACAGTTATTTTTCAATTAGTACAGACAAAAAAAAAAAAACATAACAACATGTAATTATTTAAATATTAAACATTTAATAGGTATCGTTACAATTAAATCAGTAATTTTAACCGGGTTAAGTCAAAATGGAAAAAATCAAAATTATTTATTTGAGTCACATCAGTTATATATTTTTAAATTACTGCAAGTTTTTTAACATAAAAATGGATGTCTAAAATAAAATAGGTCACACAATTTAAAAATTTGTTATGCCCCCTTAGTCACCAAAGTTTGAACAAGCCTATGATTTAAAACATTTGGCGAGCATCATAGGTAAATGAGATCGAAATTTGTTTGTAATCTGATGCAGTCAGGGTGTGAATAAATAAGCATATACAGATTAATTCACCAAGCATGCTCCCCCCCCCATTTTTTCATTTAATAATGAATTTTTTCAAATTATAATTTTTGGGATTTTTAAATTTACTTAAACATCATATTTTCAGATTCATTAGATTTTTTGTACTACTTGAGGAGTGTCGTGTGACGATACAATCTTCTGTTTTTCTAATGAGAAACTCTCTTTTCTACTTTAAATTATTCAGTAAATATTTTTTTTGAAAACTATATGAAAAAAAAAATGGTAGTAAGCGTTCTTGGTGAATTATCCTATATAGTTTTAAATGTTGTTAGAAGCAGCCCGACGAGCAGCAAATAAAACGCTGCCAGCTGATTTAAAGTGAGCAGTTCGTAACGCGTACGACTTGCGTGTAGGCTATAATATTATACGATACACATATGCAGATAATAAATATGAATTATATGTGTTTCTTTAATAATTCTTGAATAGCGTCAAAACATAAAGTCTACAGATTAATATTAATATTGCATGTTATTATATATAGTACCTTATAATGTGTTATGCGAGTATACGATTTCGGATTGAATAACACGCAAACACTATTTGTAACAATAAATTATTGCGGAGCGCGTGTTTTTAATTGAAATATTTCATCACGATTTTTTTTTTTTTATTATTATTATTTGAAATATATTTATTTTTGTAATTTTAAAACTAAAATCTGCAATGTCTACAATTCATTTTTTTGTTCAACTCTTGGGCGTTGTCAACAATACTAAGAATAATTACATGTCGGGCTTTAATGGACTTGTATATATTATTAAATTTGTTTTAGTTCGTTAAGTATTCAAAATCACGTATCTTTAATTAAATGCCTAATAATTATTGATATTATAAATTGATTGAACTGCCCAACAATCAAACTGATCTAAACTAAGGTGTGAATTTGTTTGAAACTTTTAAATTTTTTTTAATTTTTCATCCGGTTTTGATAAAAACTTGAATACCTAGCCTAAAAAAATCAAGGTTCACAAAATCACTATATTTATAATGTATGCTTAAAAATAAACACGATAGATACTAATTCTTGAATAAATATTCAATTCTTAAACTTCAGTCTTCAAACGATGTTTTTATACTATTAGTTCTTAATAATAATCATTTCATAATAAATTATAATATTATAGCTACCTACTTTTAAAGTGAACCACATATTGCAATATATAGCGAATAATAGTCAGTAGTTACGTAGGTAAAAAGTAAGTATATATTACGTAAGTAAAAAGTCTTGTAAAAGTAAATGTCATTTAAAATCAAAGTAATTATTTAGCATAGATATAGATATTGAGAATTTCCTTGTTTGTAATTAAATCAAACTTTACAAAATCAAGTAAAACTATAGAGGATAAAAATATTAATTTTAACACTCTTTTTATACAAAAAATTGGACATTTTGAAACATAGTTTGTTTAAATGTCGTACAATAACTAAAGAATATTTTAATTTCATAATTATTTATGTAGTATGATAATTATATAATTTAATTGATGTGTTCAATTTTAATTCAATAACAAATCATTCTATGCGTACTGTGAGATAAACGATTCTTAGCGTAGACGATATAGCGTTAGCTATATGTCTACAAATTAATTTAAAATTTGCGTTTTCGACTAATTTTTCCAAAATTTGAAATTCTAACGCTCGCAGAAAATTAATGTGTTTTTGTGCTAAACTCAGAAGTCTTGTCCCATTCCCAAGACATAGAATTGACTACTACTGGATACTACCATTGATTATAAATACTATAAATACTGTCAAATTATAATCTATGTATATTATATTTGTGTTATCCCCTCCTAAAAAAAAACTGTGCTCTGGTTTTGTGTCTGTCTTACAACGTACATTTTACCAGCCCTATAATTGTGAATTTTACACGTTTGCTAATACGTTGCGCCACGTTTTATAATTTATAACTACAAAAACCGTTTGTCTTTTTTTAATTGTTCACGCTTTTACTCGCAAAATTTTATTTTTGATTTTACACATATTCACATCCCATACATTTATACATCTGCTAGTAGAACGAGTGGTGCAAAAATACATTTTGGACTTTAATCTGAACTATTTAAAAATAAAAAATTGGAAAATATAATTTTCGTTATTATGGATTAAGGAAATGTGCGAAATTAAAAAAAATAAAAATTTTTGCTGGTAAGATCTGCAGTGGTTCACGAATTAATCGTGCATATTCACTTTAATTGTACACTGACTATTAGCAACAATATATAATAATAATTTTCAATATTTATATTTGGAGGTGGAGGAGGTCTGGTGAAATGCGTATAAAATTTGAATGTGATGATTGTATAAATTATATTTTATAGAACCTATAAAGACTCATATTTTTTGATTTTAAGGTGTTGCTAGTTATTAACCTTTCATAATCCCACTCCTATGAATGGGTAGGATAGGAGAGCTTGCAATGGTTTTTCCTGGATGCAAAGTAGCTTAATACGGCTCTATCTGATAATATACAATGTTATTTAATAATTAAATTATTGCCCAGGCAAACAAATAATAAATTAACTAATGAGTTATTATTTTATCTTACTTAAAATGGATAAAATTGGGAATTCTTATCAAATTATATTGCTATTAAAAATATAGACACACACAAAAAAAAATACAATCGCAAATAACAATAAATATAATATTACTCATCATTGATTGGTAATTACTATAGTATACTAACTTATGTATATCGTTAATTATTTTTAGTTTTTAACAAACCAGCTGCATCATTTCCTACCGCATTAATTCTTGAATTTTAATGATTCTAAGAAATATACATACTAATATCATCGACATCTTATATTCGTTTTTAATTCGAACGCAATAATATTCATATATTACAAGCTGCTAACCCAACAAGATTAACATATATCAATAACCAAATGATTTTAATGAAGTTTTTTATTTGAATAATAAAGCCTACTGCTCACACCTAATGTTACGTCATAAGCTAAATAAACATCTCGAGGCCATTTTCAAAATAAATTACATCTTAAAGAGATGAATTAAGGAGTTGGGCTGAATTTGTATTCGTACATATTTTTTTTATTGTTATGGTTTAATACACAAATATAAGATAATGTGTATATATATATATATATATATATATATATATATATATATATATACACATTTTATGTGATATCATAGTTTATGTATAGATTATAATATTAGAAGCTAATAATATTATACAATATAAAAGTTGTGCGTAAAATAATATCTCACTGTTATACATAATGATTTTTAAAAATCTAAAATAAGTGTACTTATTTGATTCGGTATTAACTGTTTAATATAATATATTGAGCCTGTTTTATTGTTATGGCTGCATATGAATAAGATACAACTTGTTATTGCTTCATAAACGACGTCTATAGTTTGATGTAGATAACTTCAATGATCAACATTTCGTTGGGGCTGACACGATTAGATATTTTTAAATTCGTCTTCTGTGAAGGTGTATGCGAAATATGTGTGTTTAATCAAAAGGTATAAGTTTAACAAAAAATAATATATTAATCACAATTATTTTAAAACGTGTTTTATTAAAACTATATGTCATATGACTATGTACATTATACAAATTACAACATAAATCATCATCAGTAGACATTTTGCACATATAGGTAACTTATTTTTAAATTAAACTGAAAGCAGGAATTATTGGATTACAAAACATTGCACCAAAGTGGCGTCTTAAATAATAATTTTACATTTTATAAATATATATATATTTAAGATCCATTAGAATTTAATATAGTATTATAATATATATATATATATATATATATTATTTTTTATATTTTTGAGTAATTGGCTTTTTCGGTCGTACGCAACAGTGACGAGAGTTCACGTATTATATTGTTTATGACATGTGATATTATAAAATATAAAATGTACTTGTGTGATATCAAATATAATTATTTCTGACAATCATTACTGTTGAGCGACATTAAATAATTTGGGCGTTTTATTAATTTTCATTACTTACAGGTAAATTATATTCACAATACATTCCTTAAGAAACTATATACCTACTCTGGAATTAGAGTTTGCTTTAAGGAGTGCCTCACAAATAGATAGGTACTTAAATCTATTTTAAAACTTTTTTCTATATTCTTAAACATATATCAAACATACATCTTAACATTGAGTGGAAATCAAATCCAACCATAAAATTGACTTTAGAAAAAATAAATACATTAATACAAGACTAAAGGTAACAAAGGTAACAATTAACAGAGGTGCAACACTTTCTATTTTTATTAGTGGCATATAATTGTAGAGATCTATGGAGGTACACATAATATGACCTCCAGCCGGGTTGATATTTCACTGTATATGCAAACATTATGAGCTTTCATATTTTGCCAGGAGAACATATAGTGGGACATTACGTACTTACATAGTTTATGGATTTTAAATTATAATATTTTTTTATTCGAACAATTTGTTGGTTGTTGATTATATTAATAAAAAATACGTTTTGAGTTAATACTCAAGACTGATATTAATATAAATAAAAATATGTCTATGACATCAAATAATTAATTTAATTAACTATGGTTTGTTTATTAAATTTGTTTTGCTAATTTATAACAGATTGAGATGTTTTCGTTGTCATTTATAAAATGTATAATGAGTAATAAGTAATAACTATTATTTTTTTGGAAATATAACTATACACTTTATATTTGATTATTCAATAAACGATATTTATTAATACTGGAAGTTCAATAACTCAATCTCTTTGATGAAATAAAATAAATTGACTTTTATTGGATTTTGTTTTATTTTTCCCCATCAAAATATTATTATCTAAGGTAGATAACTAATACTGTAATTGAATTTATGAAGACATTTAAGTGTTTTACCCAAAATGCGAATATGCAATTTTATTATTATTTGAAAATCAGTCAAATATTTGCTTTAAGAGATCAAGGAAGTTCTTGAAACTATCATTTATATAAAATAAAAATACACAAATCAAATATTTTTAACGATTTTGTTTTCATTCTAAATATTTATTGTGAAGTGAAAAGTAGCTTAGGCGTATTACTAAATAGACTAAAATGGGAAGGTATATGTAATAAATGTATTATTATATATTATAATTAAAAAACAAAAATACATACAAATATTACGAACAATGTTATTATTTTGATTATTTTTATTCAAAATGTCCACATTATATTATATTGTAATAATATATATTTTATTTGTAGATAGGCATTTAAAGTCATTCTTTTCATTTTTTACACGCATAGAACATAAAATAACATTTGAAAAAATGTGTTTATAATACGTATCTAATGTTAAATTTTTTTTTAGATATGCAGGTTATTAAAAATAGAGCGATTTGGAATTTTAAAAATCACACAACATCTAGCACAAAATAAATTTATTATATTTTTGTAACGAATCAAAATCACAATAATACTGGTTTAATATTTAAATACATTTAAAAACTCAATACAACTCAATGTCGAGTGTTTCATATCGATTTCATTAATCAGTTACATTTTGGCGAGTCGAAGGAAGACGCGATTCTATGGGGTCGATACATATATTAATATATTATAATAATTTAGTTGTAACATTTCAATAGTTATTAGGGTTATTTTTTCTCTGCTCTTCGCAGTTGGAGCGTCTGGGTTTTGCGCGCACTACCTAAATGGCTAAATGGTGATATTTTCATAAATATAACGGGTACTATACGGTTACTGGTTACTGGTTACTAGTTAGGTTATTGGGTTCATAATATACCGTTATACAGTACAGCACGAGTTTCTGTCCAAGTCTAAAGTGATGGTCCGAAATCACAGGTGTCTGTGTCATCAATGCGTGACATAAGTCCAAAGTCCTATTCGTTTATGAGGTACGAGTGATAGTGATAAAATGTTCTAATCTGTAAATAGTATTTATGATCGTATGTGCTCGCATCAGCGTGGTTTTAAAAAATTACCATTTGTTATCATCTGATTGGGTACGAGAACGGGTATTGAGAACGAACGAACGTAATTTTATTCACTCAAAACACACTATAATATTTTTTTATGCAAATTTTTATACAGTGTGATTTCTTTTCAACAATCACTCGTCGTCGTCAATCGCGTTCAAGAATACCTGCTATTATCTATATAGTATCCGGCCAAAATATCAAATTAATAAAGGCAAAAATAAAAATCGCAAATTTTAAAAAAGAGCAAAAATATGGTTCATTTTTAAGTAAGTAACGTAGGTATTAGAAAACGATTAACGATTGAAACATAACATACATTTTCAAATAAACAAAAATATTTATAATTATCATTAAAATAATATATTTGGAACTAATTTTTATAAAACTGTTAGTTGAAAGTTGATAGTATTAGGACAAATGCAAATTATAATAATTAATGCAAATCATTAAACGCTAAACATTACAATTAAAAATTGTTTTATATGTTTCAAATGTTATACACTTATATAAATAACGTTTAAACGGCTAAATTGTTCATTAAGTTTTATTTGTCTGTAACGTCAAACGAAAAACTTTATAAATGTTTAAATTTGGATAACGTTTCTTTATAACGTTAAACTCTCAATCGCTCATAAGGTTTTAATTTCTTATAACAGTGAACAATATATATTTTTTTCGATTTTAGATAGCACATAGACTATGACCCGATATGTTCCGAACCACCCGATTTAAACTATACTTGCAAGTTTCGCTATTATGCATAACGACTTATTTTGAAATTCGATATAATTATTTATTTGTTTCGCTATTTTGGCCTAGACCCTCTATGCATATTATTAGTGTACATTATTATGTAAAAAGAAAATGTGATTGACTGACTGATCTATCAAAGCACAGTTCAAACCACTGGACGGATCGGTTGAAATTTGGATTACATATAGCTATTGTGACGTTGGCATTCGCTAAGGAAGGATTTTTTTCGACAATTCAACCACTAAAGTGGTTGAAATAAAATAGGGGATTGAAATTTGTAAGAAACGGGGGAATCGAACCCGGGCAACGCCGGATATACGCCTATAATAGTAACGTAATAATTATGTTTTTTTATTCCAATTTTAATACGTGGATAAAAAAACATGTTTTAATCGATTCGTTTACAAGTTCATAATATGATATTTTATTTTTATATATATATCTTGTCTGAACAATCGATTAGCTCTATCCTCTTGCCAAATCGCGTTTGCCGTTTGAAGTTGGTGTTGGGCGGTACAATACTTAAACATGCCGTAAATAAACGCAAGTCAAGTTGGTTTTTTTTCTTTTATAAAATCACGAGTGGCACGTAGTTAAGTAAACAAAAAAAAAAAAAAAAACCACCCTGTATATATTATTTATACGCACACGTCATTACGTATTCAGGACGAATATAATTGTTTTATACATAGGGTCCCGTTAAAAAATAAAACAACAAAAACGGTTACGTTACTCAAAATATAACGTAGATAATAATATGTATTATCATCATCTGTGGTTAAAATGGCCATCCTACTAGATAATAGTATTAATATTTTTGTAATACCCGAAAGGTCAGCGCGGGCCGGCAAATTTTCAGTTATTTTCCCTGTGCGGGTCCCCTGCAACTAAAATAACGATAATAATTGATGGAAAATAATAATATATAATATAATCAATCGTGTTTTCGCGGAGGTAACGAAAGCAAATGGTTTACCGACCGTTCACTGACACGGCACACTAAACGCTCGTTCGTCGCCGAAATGAAAATGTAGGTTTATCAACATTGGCTCAACTAAGGGGGCGCAAAAGGGTTTTTAGCACCCTCGAGTTCAAATTTACGACCCTCTGTTTTTTTTTTAGGTTCAACTATTATTATCTTAGAGAAATACCATCAATTTTATGTTTTTAATTGGCCTATGAAATATTTATCGAAAAAAAATGTAGATAATTTTGGTCATAAGTCGTAATAATAACTTATAGATCGTGTAGTTTTAGTAGTAGAGTGGTGTGGGGGGGGGAGGGGCGAAGCTCCCCGCGGCCCTGCAAGACGTTTACAATTATAGTACTCCACGTTTTAGAGGCTTATTTGAGCCTACGGGTACCGGAAACACTAAGCCACGCGAAAAATGTCAGTTATAGACGAGAACAAACATTTTAGTAAACAGTTTTGACATAAATTAACCATCGACAAAACGGTTTTCAGTAAACCGCTTGCTGTCAGTACCTCCGAGCGAAAACGCGCTCGTTATAATAATATTGTTTCGAGTTGCGCAATTAATTCGGCGAGACGTCACCGCGCTGCAGGCAAATAATTTAACGTTATGCAGGCTCGGCGGACTCAAAGTCGAACAGGGACCGGCCAAAATGTTCGAGTTAGGTATAGGATCCTTTGAGCAGAACGTTCCCGCAGGATCCGGGCTGAAAAAGTTGGAGGGATCGACGACTCCGAGTTAAAACGGTCGGCGCTGACCTGCGAGTCGGGCCGTCGTATGCGACAACAATGTCATGCGTATTATTCGTTGCGGTGCAAACGACGACGGACGACTGTCGTCGTCGTCGGCGGATGGGGAGGGGGGGTGGTGGTGGTGGTGGTGGTGGTGGTGGTTTCGGCTGCTGCCGCAGCTGCGATGTCGCGTGATCGGCGTACTCCATACACCCTTCGGATCAGCGAAGGCGGCGGCGCGCGCGGTCATCGCCCATTCGGGCCGCGGGCGCGCGACGCGGCGACGACTCGCGCGGTGCCGGGTTACACGCCGGACGATGCTCCGATCCGCCGTCATGACGGACGGTTGGCGGTCCGCCGCCGCTTGCCGGTCAGCTGCAGTCGCCACTCCAGCCAGCCGTACAGCACGACGGCCACCACCAGCGCGGCCGACAGGCAGTACAGTTTGGCGGTGTTGCACACGACGCTGTGCAGCCCGAACGCCAGCGCCATGCCCGCGTACCGGAAGAAGTAGCCGTGCGCCATCGGCCCGTGCCAGTAGTCCGGGTACAGGGATATCACGAAGTCTGCAAACGACACAATGACACGATATTAGTATTGTACGGGGATTCAGTAAGGTGACGCACACGGTGCGACGGCGACATCGACGACGGCACTTCCATAAGTGACGGACATACGATACAGGTGTCGGGGATCGCCGCTATCCCCGCGGCTGCGCTGTTTGGCCGAGTCGGGTTTATTTAATTTCTTTTTTTTTTTTTTTTCGTTATTGCGCCCCGACGAGTTTGTGTTTTGGTCAAGACGTATAGTTTTAGATTTTGAATC